>JAVXUL010111240.1:0-18149 GCA_035590515.1 Trichilia minutiflora
AAGGTTGGTGGAGCTGAGAGACAGATACGCATAGATCGATTTAATGCCAAAAATTCTTCCAGATTTTGTTTTTTGCTCTCTACTAGGGCTGGCGGCTTGGGAATTAACCTTGCAACAGCAGACACAGTTATCATATATGACAGGTGAAACGCTCTCAATTCTAATGTCCATTTTCTGTTTTCTTTTATAAATAGTAAGCATGGTTGTTGATTGTGAGAATTGTAGCATCAATGGGTTGTGAATTTAGACCATGTCAAAGCATTATGAACTAAATGTTTACGGAACCCTTGCAGTAACCTGTGCTTTTGTAAATTATCTGTAATTGAGTGTTCTGTTGTATTGTGAGTTCTGCAAAAGATTGAATGGTAAGGTTATACTATGTTATTTTTCTTTAGTGCTTTTACTATTGGCGCCCCTCTTCCATATCTGTATAAATATAGATTTTTTTTTTCTGTATAAATAGAGATGCTCAAGTGTATCTCATGGTTTTGTCCGAGTGAATTTGATAATTCTTAGAAATTTTCGTAGTGGATGGTAACTTTTTTCTCTTTGTTTTCTTTTGACCCTTTTTTTTTTATCTGATTTGCATATGGATTTATATAGGAGTTGAGCAGATAATAAGATTGTCTTACCTGCATGTGATACACACTGCTGCACCATGACCATTTTTCTATCAATGATGCCGACAGCTCTAAGGGCCTTATTCTAAAGGATCAATTTTCTCTTTTTTTGGCTGACTGGATTTTTGACTTTTTAAAATTGTGTAGTGATTGGAATCCTCATGCTGACCTGCAAGCTATGGCTAGAGCTCATCGACTTGGGCAGACGAACAAGGTTCTACGTTTTTTTATCCTTTTGTGTTAACACTTAACACAGATTGTTACTGCTGCTTGTTTTAATATGGGAATATTGTTTTGGTGTTGCAGGTAATGATTTTTAGGCTCATAACGCGAGGAACCATTGAAGAAAGGATGATGCAAATGACTAAGAAGAAAATGGTTTTAGAACATCTTGTTGTTGGGAGGCTTAAGACTCAAAACATTAATCAGGTAACAATCTTACTTCAGATATTAAGGCTTTTTCCTTGCACAGAGCACAACTTGGACAAGAGTTTATAGCCTATCTTCTTGTAGAATTGGAGTGATGTTTGGTTTTGTATGTTGTGTCTAGGGCAAGAGTTAGAAAATTAAATGATGGCAAAGAAAGTGGTTCAAGGTTTTTTCTGGATGCTAGAAAATAGGGTTTATTACTATTAATGATCTTTCTTTATGTTTGGCAGAAAATTAGTTGACGTGGTGGTTCCTAAATTCTTTAGAGATCTCATCCACAGGGAAGATTTTTGACATTTCAGGAAAATTGATTATGAATTTCAGGGAAATTTAACTATTTCTGGAAATTTAGAGGAGATTCTGAAGGGTGATTTACAAACCACCAGGTCCACATGATTTTGAGAAACACAGGGTAGTTAAAGACTATTTACCTTAAGGGTTTAAGTTGCATTATGCTCAATTTTGTTATGTCACCACAACACTTTTTGTTGCATAACAAGATGGGGTTCTGGAAAAGCATGCACGTTCTTTTCTTGATATTTGAGCTAATTCTTTGGGCAAAGTTCTTACATTTGCTTTGGAGTATAGCTTGTGTCTGGTTTTACTGTAATACCTCCTCTGCTTACGCTTTCTTTAGTTTTCGTGTATATATGTGATTAGTTCTTGAATTTGCTATGGGCTATACATTTTAAATATCCTCTCCCCACCATCCCAAAACTAAAAGAAAAGGAAAAAAAACTTCTCTCTCTGATAATTAAGTACATATATGATTAGTTCTTGTTTTTATTGTGGACCACAAATTGTATGTGGTTACCCTCGTCGTCACCCTCAAATCCCTCAAATCCCTCGTTTGCTGTGAATAATAAACTGTCTGTTTGTTCTTTCCTTTAACTGTTATGGCTTTAATTTTACTTTAGGAAGAGTTGGATGATATCATCAGGTATGGCTCAAAGGAACTATTTGCTGATGAAAATGATGAAGCTGGAAAGTCCCGCCAAATTCATTACGATGATGCTGCCATCGATAGGTAGTTTTGGAAATTGCTTGAAATCCGCAGGTTATGTATCTATATACCTGAGTGTGTAAATATCCATTCTTTCGTTGTTTCTACCATAGATTGCTTGATCGCCAACGAGTTGAAAATGAAGAGACTTCTTTGGATGATGAAGAGGAGGATGGATTTCTGAAAGCTTTCAAGGTTTTGTCTTCAATTTTAAATTATACATCTATCTTTTCTTTCAATTAATGTCTGGTATGACTTTGTAGTTCTGTTGAGAAGCATGTTTGATTTAGTGTTTCATATTCTTGTTGGTGAAGGAGAAGATAAAAAATTGCCTTTTCTTTCTTCTTGTGGCTCCTATTTTATTTGAGAATAAGAGTTGAAAGGTGTGAAAATACATAGTTCTGTCTGTATAATTATTATATGTCACATGATTTAGGGCTTTCTTTCTATCGTATGGTTTAATTCTATTCATTTTTTGTTCCAGTTAAGTATATAATTGCTCAACATTCTATTGAAAAAATAAATATTTTAGATGCATTTTTGCATGAGAAAGTTGTCCTATAAACAGATGCTCACCTGTTTTCCTACACTATCTTGTTACATTGCTCAAAAGTCCGGATATTTTCTTTTTGTTTAGTTCATTTGTTGCCTTGTCTATGTAAGAGCTTTATGGAACCAAATTTTGGGAATTTGTACTTGTGTTTCCAGGCAATAGGAGTTTCATTGATGTGTCCAAAAGTACTTTCATACATTGGCAATTTATATTGCTAGCTACATCTACTACTGTTGCTATATCTCATGGCCTATAGTGGATGTGTGGATTTTGGATAAATCCATAAATCATCCTCTATCAGCGAGTTGTTTATTAAAGACATTGTATTGTTTTATTTATTAACTTACTAAATTTTTAGGATTTTGAAAATCCTGATCATTCAAGGATTGCAACCTACCACATGTTCACCATTTAATCTGTGACCTATGACATCCTTCCTTCATATAATAAGAATCTATAGAGAAGTCACGTGACAATAACATGCATTCATGTGTCTTCCTGTTTCCCTTTTAGGATTTTACCTTATTCGCTTATGTGGTGTAGTTAGTTATGATTTAGGTTCTTGTACAATAGATTTGATCATGGCGTAAAATTACTGTATTTTAGTATATGATCTATTATTTGCACTTTAGAATGGAGTAAAGCACTTTAGCAAATTTCTTTCGAGTAATAATTGTGCAATGGCAGAAGTCTGATGGCAAAGACTATATCCTGGTGACTATATCTGGAACTAAGTGTGCCTTTGTAACACAATCTGGCCATATCTGGAAAGCTATTGATTTAAAAAGTTTTCCTATTGTTTTTAGTCTCCCGCAACGCACCGTTTTTCCACAACTTTTTTCCCTTGCTGATTCTAGCATGTAAATAAAGAATTAAATGATTGCAAGATTTCACTGTATTTGGTAGCTTACTGAAACCTGTGAAAAAAGTAAAATTAGGACCACATTAGGCAATAAATCCTTTTTGTACATTTTTCTGCCTAGATTCGCGCTTTACCTGTAGATTTACACTGATGAATAAGTATATGATAACTAAATTTGAAATAATGTGTTACCCTTTCTGACAATAAATAGTTGATTCTTGGTG
Source organism: Trichilia minutiflora (assembly GCA_035590515.1). Taxonomy (NCBI): domain Eukaryota; kingdom Viridiplantae; phylum Streptophyta; class Magnoliopsida; order Sapindales; family Meliaceae; genus Trichilia; species Trichilia minutiflora. Next base: position 3,692 of record JAVXUL010111240.1, read on the forward strand.
AGAAAATTTTAGTGCCAGATGTAGGTCTTTTCGTTGTCTACTGCTTACAGTACTCTTTGGACCCGAATTACGGTGTTTTGTGGCAGAACTAGCTTCTTGCATAAATTTACTGTACAAACATATTGAACTGTGCCTGGTTATTAAAGAGAGGGTTTTTATATGTTTTAGGTGGCAAATTTTGAATATATTGATGAAGTTGAGGCTAGAGCGGAGGTGGAAGCTCAGAAGTCTGCCATGGAAAATAAATATAGTACAAGCAATTCCGAAAGATCAGCTTACTGGGAAGACTTATTGAAAGACAGATATGAAGTGCATAAAGTTGAAGAGTTCAATGCTTTGGGCAAAGGAAAGAGAAGCCGTAAACAGGTATTGCATCATGCTCTTGCACCATCTATGTTAGATGGTAAATCTCAAGCACCCGTTCCCTGAAACAGACAAAAAGGATCATGACTTTTTAGATCATGTCTGATTGTTAAAGAACCTAGATTCAAGTGGATGATTGGCATAAGCTCCTTTTCAGCAGTCTTGGAAAAGGTGGCTATTCCCAAATTTGGGTATTTTTGTTGCCTTATTTTGTACAGGAAGATTATACCTATTAATTTATGTTGTGCTTTCTTATTGAGATAGATATATTACTGTTTTGGGATGTTTTCATAATTTTCTCCCCTATTCTAAATAATTGGAAAGAAAAGTCACTTTAATCACTCTGGAAATGAGATCAATTTGGAAACATGATTGACTTGTACTTTTGGATCTTTTCCAGATGGTATCTGTTGAAGAGGATGACCTAGCTGGTCTGGAAGATGTAAGCTCTGAAGGTGAGGATGATAACTATGAAGCTGACTTGACCGACGGTGATACAACATCCACTGGAACTCAATCTGCTGTCAGGCGGCCCTATAAGAAGAGATCTCGAGGTATTTTCTTCTGTTCTTGTTCTATTTTAGTAATCCAGTTACAAAATTTGATTATTGGACCACTGGTTATAATCTTTTACAGTGGATAGTACGGAGCCTGTTCCTCTGATGGAAGGTGAAGGGAGGTCATTTAGAGTGTTGGGTTTCAGCCAAAACCAGAGGGCTGCATTTGTCCAACTATTGATGAGGTTAACTCTTACCTTTTTAATTTTTAGTACTCTGGTTGTATTCTGTTACATTTATTCCAACCCCCTTCTCTTTACTCTGTGTTTATGTATGTTTCCTTGCCTGTCTTATTTTATTTTTGTTTTGTATAATGTATAACTAGATTGCTGTGAGAATCTGAGGCTTTAATGGGAATGATACTCCGAGTTTATCACTATTGGTGCATATCTTTTTTTTTTCTCCCTATCTTACTCTGAGTTGTGAATTTCAGGTTTGGGGTTGGGGACTTTGATTGGAAGGAATTTACTCCTCGCTTGAAACAGAAAAGCTATGAAGAGATAAAAGAGTATTTAACTGACTTTTGCTTCTTATATGTACTCTAATTGATGTTTGCAACATTGTAATGGTAATAACATCTTGCTCATTTTCTTGTCGGTCTTAAACATTTATATTGTTTATCTATTTGATTGTCCTTTGTTTGAATTTGCTTCAAATTGCTGCACAATGTTTCTTAGTTTTCCATAAGCATTCAAATGTTTGTATTCATGCACCTTTTTTTTTTTTTTTTGAATAAATTACATCATTTTATCCAATGAAATAGTCATTTATTTTGCTCTTATTGTGCAATTATTTGGAAGTATAACTACTTTTAGGTATAAATCGTGATTAAATTAGACAATCTCAGGCTGCAGTCTAGTGCTCTGTCTCTCTCTCTCTTTCTACATGTTGTTTGAGGAAATTCCTATTTTTGAATTGGATTAATGAAATGGGATATTGTACAATGACAATTAGATGTGTTGAGTTTGTTTACCATAAATGTCAATTGCATTTACTAGATGTGAGAAATAATGTTAATGCTTACGAATAGTCATTTTAAGCGTTTCACGAGTCTACTAGATCGATTCTTTAGCTTCACCGGACCACCTTGACAACATTTTGCCAAGATGTTTATACCTCTGTAATATGTTTTGAATTCAAGAAGCATCCTGAACATGATTTGACGATCCTTATTCAAAGTTTTATCTCTGCCTTTATTTCATTGCTTTGTTTCTTTTTAATGCTTGAGAATGACAAACATTTCTTGATCTCTCACTTCACCCTTTTGTGATGTGTTTTTGTTTGTATTTTTCTTGCTATTTGGCATATTCGCTGATGGTAATTATTTTTTTAAAATTCAGGTATGGGATGCTTTTCTTGTCCCACATTGCTGAGGATATAACAGACTCTCCAACCTTCTCAGGTGATTGATTTTTTCTATGGTCCCCTTTCCCCATCTCTGGTTCATTCAGTATGCAACTAATATTTTCATTGTCTTTTGTTTTTATTGTTCTTTGTTGTAGATGGTGTTCCAAAAGAAGGACTTAGAATTCAGGATGTACTTGTGAGGATAGCGGTCTTGCTTTTGATTAGAGATAAGGTAAGTTTGTGAATGGAATTTATGATTGTTTTGGTAATTTCTTGGACTTTGGACAATTTTATTTGCCTTTTTCCATGTGTGACATATATTTTTCTATTTGCAGAGAGCATCATTATTTTACTTTATATTTCTCGTGGTTGATTCACTCAATTCATTTGTCTTATTTTTTATAATAATAATTTTTACTGATTTTTTAATTTGGAATAATAGGTGAAATTCTTATCAGAAAAGCCAGGCTCTACTCCTTTTACAGAAGACATTGTTTTACGTTACCCAGGATTGCGGGGTGGAAAATTTTGGAAAGAAGAACACGATTTATTATTACTGCATGCTGTGCTAAAGTATGTTTCCCTCACTATTTCATTTGCTGAAATATCCACCTATATGTTGTTATCTTTCCTCCTTTTGCACATATGTCTGTTGTTAAAAGTGCATTAATTGGTAATGAATTCTTTCTATGGTTTGAAATCTGCACTGCTTAGTAACTTAATGTCTCGTTATTTGCATGTTGGAGCCTGTCCTCAAAGATTTGCAGTTGTCATAATACAATCTTGATTTATGTATGCATGGGAATATCATATATATGTATGGATGTATGTGTACATTGCATAGGGAGGAAGAGTTGGATACTAATGTTTGGCTTCATTTGGTGTTGATAGAAGCATTAGATGTCAAACATTAATGGAAAAAATGAGTGGGTCTTCCTAGAAGTTGGTGTTATCAAACATGTTTTTAGCTTTGCTTTCAAAATACAACAAAAGCACTACAATCGCAAACGAAGCCTTGTCCCTGATAACATTAGATTTCATTAGTTTTGCTTTCTTAAATTCTTGGATTATTGAAGATCTGTTGCTTGCTTATATGTTGACTTGAATATATCTCTAGGCATGGGTATGGTAGATGGCAGGCTATTGTTGACGATAAGGACTTGAGAGTTCAGGAGGTCATCTGTCAAGAGTTGAATCTCCCATTTATAAATCTACCTGTCCCTGGAGCCAGTTCTCAAGCGCCAAACAGTGTTAATTCAACCAATGCAGAAGCTCCTGGTAACCAAATGTCGGGAAACAGCACTGGGAATGATTCAGCTGCTGCTGGTTCCCAGGGAATAACTGATGCTGCAAACCAACCTCAAGTATATCAAGATTCTTCTATATTACATCATTTTAGAGATATGCAGAGAAGGCAGGTTGAGTTTATTAAGAAAAGGGTGCTTCTACTTGAGAAAGGGCTTAATGCTGAATACCAAAAAGAGTACTACGTGAGTCTTATCACATCTTGCTAAATTTGTTCTCTTTGCATTGTGTATGAGTAGGCACTTTGGGAGTGTACCTTGTCTGCCAATGGTTTACCATCATGTGGGTTTTAAATGCACACTACTCCATGTGGGATTGGTCATCCACCTTACTGGAGCAAATTTAAAGCTAGGCAAGGTAAAGTATTGCCTGGCTGTAACTAAAAAGAGTAATGAAACTATGGTTCAGATTAAAAAAATACATATGAGGGCTAGTTTTGGATCCCAAAGGACTTGTAACTTCTGTTATTTTGATTTACCAATCCTTTGAGCCTTTTTATCCATTTTTTTAAAAATGGCTAGGATAAGCTTCTTTTCGACTTGAAGTTTCACCTTTGTTATTTCCTATGTGGTAGATCGTAGGTTTTGTTATTTACTGTATTTATACTATATTTTGCACTTTACTTTTATATACGAGAAAACAAGAATTTTAATCGTATGCATCAACATGGCAATTGCTAATTTATTGAAGCTTGAATTGTATTTTGTATTCTAAGTTTCCAATATATTGCTGCATGTTTATCATATCTTGGTCATTATTTCTGGTTTTCCGTACCATGTTTGCATTTACAGGGTGATGATAAAATATCAAATGAGATCCCAAGTGAAGAGCCTGAGAGTGAACAAAAAAACACATACAAACAAAGTCCAAGCTCGCTGGAAATTGACAACCAGTTGGTTGATCAGTTGCCTCAAATAGAGGAAATCAGTAAGTGCATTTTTTATTTCAACTGTTGTAAACAATGATAAATGGATTTCAGTATCTACATGTTCTAATAAATTTAATTTGTACCTGCTACTGCCACCTCTTTTAATCTTTCTTTTTTCTCACTGCAGCATCAGAACAAATATCAGCTGCTGCTTGTGATGGTGATTCTGATCGATTGGAAATGGCTCAGCTTTATAATGAGGTAAATAATTTTCAACGATGTGGGGATTTGAGAATATACTAATAACGTCCTTGCCCAGTGTCGGGAACTAGTCCAGAGAGTGGGGTTGGGATGCACATCTTGGGTTCAAAATTAATAATGCTTAGCATGCACATAAAAAGTTGCAGCCTGCCTTTTTCATAATTGGGTGGCGTTTTCATGCATTTCTCAAGTGTCAAAATAACTGATAGTGTACGCGATTTGCAATTCTAATTAACCTGTAATTTACCTATCCCAATTTATTGATTGGCAGATGTGCAAGGTACTGGATGAAAATGTTGATGAGGTAGCTAAGACACCCTTAACAAGCCAGACAGCTAGTTTCCAATTAAGGACGAGCCTCCAAACTCTGGAAACCATTTCTGGAAATATAAACCGGATTCTCTCTCTTCAAGATGATCCTCCTTTGGAGCAGCTGGTGCCAAATGCTGATAAACAGTTGCAGTCTCAAAATCAGAACACAGTTGCAGAACATAGTTCACCACAAACACAGAAAGATGCCAATGAGCCTGAGACCAAGGTGGAAACTGAGAAGAATACAACAGAATCCAAAGCAACCGAGGGTGGTAATGAAAAATTAGAGTCAGACACAGACGCAGACCCAACAACAGAAAAAAGTAAAGCATCGATCAACAATCCTGTTATTGCAGATGCAGATTCATCTCTGGCAGAACCTACATCTTCTCTTGGGATAACTGGAATTGATGTCGAAATGGAAGAAGCTAAGATCGATGCTGACACCAAAACTGATGATGAGCCAACTGGAAAAGAAAACACTCAGAAAGGCGATGCAAGGGTCATTGTCTTGGAAGATTAAGTGTATACATACACAGATAAACATCATTTAGCTTAACAAACAGTTTATTTTAGTCATCAACAATCAACTTGCCTATTCAAATTAAACAGAAACTCAAGCAACAGTAGTTTCTTCAGAAGTTTTTTGTTATTCATTTTCAAATTTCGCTAGCCGTACAAATGATTCAGAAAAAGGGGAAAGGCTGATAGGCTACCTATTGCATCTGTAATTATTTTATGTTTTAGTGGATTTGATTCACGTAAACTCAATTTGGGTCACGACTCTTGTAGTTCAATGGTTTGTTGGTACTACAGCTCATGAGACTATGGGCATGTTTTAGATTGAGGTGCTCTGATTAGTTAGTCGCAGTAATTTTTGTAGCTCTATGGGCGTTAAAAATGTTAAGTGATAATCGGAAAGTGTAAATGCGTTTTATTAAAATATAGTATTATTTAATTTATTTTTTTTTCAGAATTTTACTTTTGAAGCAAAGTAGATTTCAACAATATATCAAACATGCCCAATTGGAATGTGAACGTTTTCACTCCGGGGGAAGCCTCCCCCTCTTTGGGGATTCGAGCTGCAATGCTGCCCCGCTTAGCAGCGGGAAACGAGTCTATCTATCTGCCTAGCTTTGGTAGATTCCCAAGTTTTCAACGAGATACAAAAATCATTTACCATTACTTGCCTATGATTTTGAAACTGTTATTATCATACTCGTGCGATTCTTTTGAAAACCATTGTCTCTAATTTTTGTACTTTTATTAATAAATTCATATGGTGTAGTTTTAGAAGTCTATGCTTTTTTTTTTTTTAATTTTTACGTTTCAATTAATTAGGGATCAATCTATCATTACTTGTATGTGAACCCTTAATCATAGGATCAAAAAGGTGAGCAGTTCAATTTTATAACGTCTGTATAATTATAATTTCCAAATTTCTTACAAACGTGAAATATAAATATAATGCAATAAGTTGATGGAACAACCGAAAGGTCGAATCCCCAAATTCTCGACTTTCATTTTGCCAAGCTATTAATAAGAATAATAATTTAGATAAATGTGTCGTATTTATATTATATCAATAATAATTCGAATTCAATCTGTTTATTAATCGTATTAAGAATTTTTAATTTAAATATAATCTGTTTACTAATCGTATCATTGATTTATTAAATAGATGATAATTTGATATGATTAAGTTATTAATTCAATTTAATCTATTAAATTCATTTAATTAATTAATATATTAATTATTTATTTATGTAAATATAAATTAAATATTAAAATATAAATAAATAAAATTACTATACTAAATAATTATTTATTTAAATAAAAGTATTTTTTTAATTAATTATATTTTAATATTATCTTAAACGGATAAATGAATTCAAAAAATCAAATCCGAATATGATACGATTATTAATTTATGTATTAATATAATTTGATTATTATTAGTACCAGAATTTTCAAATTTAAATCTATTTAATCGTATTAAATTCGTATCGAATAATCATATTGTCAACAAATTATCCTCTAACTATAAGATATCATCTTAATTTCATAATGATAAAGTATGATTAATGCATTGCCAATGCAGCACATGCATGCATAATCATATCCTTTAAACAACGAAAAAAATGATGCAGGAAATTTAATAAATATCCAACCTCGAGAGCAATAAAACACAAGAAAATTGAAAGTTGTTAGCTTACTTGAAGAGATCTCAAAATAAAACTAATGAGAAGTAGCCAAAGACAACCAAAGAACGACCTTTCTCTTTGTATATATGTATGTACATAACTTGTCCATGTAGGCACGGACATATCATATACGCATGATCTTGTCCTTCTTTTGCTTGGACAATATATATCATACTATGCATAAATGTTCTCGTGCGACAAAGTCTATATTTCATAAACTCGGTGCTATTTAGAGTAAATCATTGTTGTTTAACATCAAATCAGCACTCTAATTTACACCAAATAGGCATTTTTAAACTGTGAATTTTAATATATATATATATATATAAATTTTGGATTTTAACAACTGGGAATTACTCTTTGGATATTACAAATTAATATCAAATTTATAATTTTAAAGTTCAAACATTTACTTGAAAGAATGATTACTTATATATATATATTTGACTTACGTGGATTATTCCCAAATTATTTCTATTCATGAGACAACAAAAATATTAATGAACAAAACATTTTGTTATAGTAACAATAATGTTAACCGTATAAATTATTTATGCAAACTATTATAATAGTATTATTATATTCATAGTAAATATTTTATATTTGTACATTACTAAAAATTCGCAAGAGTAAAAGGAAAATAAAATATATACACATTAACGTATGACACATAGCATCATAGTTCTAGCTACAATTAATTATATAAAATCTAAAATGTGTATATATTCCTAACGTTATTGATTATAATAATTTTTTTATTATTTTACTACGTATACTACTATTATAAAGATGTATAACCACCAAGATTTCTCACTAGAATTGTAAAGTTTTATTTACAGTCTCAATTCTTAGAATTGTAAATTAAAACAGTACCATGCAAGCATATTTTTTTTTTTTATTTAAAAGATTAAAACTATATATATAAATGATTAAACAAATCCAAAGTTTGGTTAATAGGAATCCGGTAAACAAGAGTTCTTTCTCTTCTCTTCGTCACGAAGGTCATGTTAGATTTTTGTGAGTTTATATTAAATCGTTATTATGATTTTATTAAAAATAGGTTAATATCATAGTCATTGAGTAAAGTGGATCCAATTATGTGATCTAAAAAAAATTGGGTTTAACGTCTATAACGGGCTAGTTTTGACAGTCAGTGTAGGCTATGGGTCATGTTAAAGCCTTTGATGGGGAGGCCTAACAAAGATCAATCAAGGTTAGACTAAATCCCCTCTTTAACTCTATATAAAGCAAAGTATGGGTTTCAAAATCCTAACATACCTCCTTCCCATTGAGTAGGCTACCACAAGTTATAGAATAGAGAGGAAGACCTAACCTTCATCGAAACGCTGCGTCGATGGCCAAAAGAGGTACGCATCTCTAACACATAATTGTATTCTATATTCGTATATGCGAGATCTTTATGAATATAGGAATTATAAAATTCCAACAAGTGGTATTAGAGTCAAAGCATATATGATATGATTTAGAATCAATTATAAAATTGTTTGAATGCATGTTTTTTTCTAAAATCGCGTGAAATTTTAGCCATATTTTATGTTGATTTCATTATAATATGCGATTAAAAGTTTAGGACTTTTATTCTTCATGTTATATGTGAGTCTCGTGCTTAGATTCTAAGGGCATAATGGTCATTTTATATTTTATTGTTCGTGCATTTGCATTCATCTTATACCCCGTGTGCGTGTGAGCGTGTTTTTGTAACTTGGATTGAGAATTTGATTGGTTAAGATAGAGTTTCGGGGTCGTAAATGTAGGGACCTCAACGTAATTAAAGTGAGATTTCAAATTTGGGGAGTATTAAAATGAGATTTCAAATTTTGGCGGGTTCGGGAAAATTTTGAGGACTTTGGAAAATTTATGGCTTCAGATTCGTTCGAACGAATAGGGGTATTCGTTCGACCGAATTGAGCTTTGTTCGACTGAAGGAGCTATTCGTTCGACCGAAGTGTTGGTTCATTCGAATGAATGAGCTGTCGTTCGATTGACAATTTGGGAGCTCTCTGACTTCTGTAGACGTTGAGGGCTTCATTCGAACGAATTGATATTTGTTCGATCGAAGGAGGTAATTCGGTCGAACAAATCTTCGATTCGTTCGATCGAATCGATGCGAAATGACCAAAATTACCCTCTTCTGAAAACTTCTCCTTAAGAAAACTTAAGGACAAAATGATAATTTCACTCCTTTTTTAGAAATATGGGGCTGAGGGGATGGATTTTAGGGTTTTGCTTCTTTTTCCTTCTCTTCCTCCCCCTCACGTTCTCTCTTCTTTTCTCTCCACCTCTCACCCGAATTTTTGTCCAAATTTTGATTTCTCTTCGTAGACGAGTCACATTCCATGCGTATAACACAATGGGAGCGTCAATTTGATAGTAGAGACGCGGATTTGCGAAAGAGAAGTTAGGGTTCCGGGAGAGAAATTGGGATTTTTTGAGTTAAAGGCGAAATCGGAGCAAACTGACCACACCACGAGGTTCATAGCTTCGATTCTAGCTTGCCTATACTTTCATTTTGTATTTTTATGCATTTTGATTCGTATGGGTATTTGTATAGATTTTCGTAGATTTAGCCCTCGCTTTCTTGTTTTAATGCGTAATGTGGGCTGTAGAGAAGTCGTAGGAAGCTAGAATTACGATTTTGAAGATTTTAGGTGAATATGAATAGTAACTTTGATTACTGTTCTGACGAGTATGTGGGGCTCACAAGTCAAGATTTTGTAAGTTAGTCAAAAAGCATTGGTTTAGACGCAATGTGGGTCCTTAGCGATATTAATTGGGTAATTCGAGGTTTATCAAGAATTTTATATGTTTTCGGATATTGGTTCGATGTTAGAAATCCGAGGTTAGCATGCATTTCATGCATTCGAATTTATATGTATATTAGAATGCTTATTGATAGTATTTTATGTGTGTGGTTAGGTGACGATTCGCGATCGAGGTGTCCGCGTGACTCGTCGAGAAACGAGAGAAATTAAGGAGTGTATACCCTCCCTACGCTGTGAGTGGACTCTTTTTGGTTTGCTAATTTAATTGAATCTTGTTTATAAATACATGATGCAATGTAAAAATAATATACATGTTTTTATTTAATAAGATTTGTTATGTGATTTTATATTGATTCCAAAATGATTTGATTTATATATATATTTTTATACAATGATATGGCTAGTAGGCCAGAATTTTATTGGTTTGATTATATTGATATGGCCTATGGTCTATGTTTTATATTGCATATGTTTTATGTTTTGATTTGTCGCCATCTAGTCGATTTTAGTTGATTTGTTAATGATATGGCCTTTGGGCTGAATTATACTATTTACTATGATTGACGATCATGTTGGCATGTTTATATTTTGTTGTGATGTTAGCCATGAGAGGCCTGTAGTTTGGGTATTGGTGATAATGACTTTATGAGCCGCTTGTTTACTATAGCTACAGGGTGGTAGCTTGGGGGAGAGTTCATTGAGATGTGGTCCCCAGGTGAGTGTGATATGTGGTAGCCTAGGGACGACCCGGGATAGAGGTCGCCTAGGTGAGTGGAGACTTCACAGGTAGCGATATTGTTGGTGTTGTTTGGTGTATATTGATATCATGAGTGGTGATTTGACTAGCTGTGAGTCTTGTCGAGGACAGTCACGGATGTCGCCACGTGACTACTCGAGGCGAACGTCAGTGGTGGGCGTATTTTCTGAAAAACCAACACATTCTATTTCTTGTATTTAAATACATTTTTATAAAAAGCATATTTTAATTGCATATGAAACCCACTATCGGTCTCAGGACACCCACGGTCAGGGTAGTCATCGGGAATGGGAGCCTGCCCAATGATTTCTATAATATATTTCAAGGAGTTTAAAATAAAGAAAGTTTTTTTTTTTGATTTGTTAGTTTTCAAATCTTACTTTTACTCATAGACTACTCGGTGTATAAAATGTACTTATATATTATGTTTTTATTTCGTTCACTCACGGAATATACTTCTGTATACTCACCCCCCTCACCTTCTAGTTTCAGGGCAAGCATTAGGCTATGTTTGGGTGGTGGTGATTGCTCTAGGACTTGAAGGCTCAGGTATAGCTAGATTGACTCACTCTGTACAGTCCTTAGTCCACTGGTGGCCGTTTTTATTTTCCTTTCATTATGGGGATTTTGTGGATGATAAACAGTTTTGTTTTAAATATCCAAAATTTATTTTGGGATGGATTGATCCCTACTGACTTCAATTCAATGAGTGTTTTGATTTATTTATGTATACATTTATATTTGAAGTGTTTGTGATCTTACTTTATTCATCTGGAGTTTGGGTGTGAGGTTGGATTGTTTGGAAGTGTGATATGAAATTTTTGATGAAAATAGATTTTATAAAAGCCTTACAGGCCCACAGGTTGTATTCTGTGTGATTGAGTACAACTTGGAGGTCTGTGGCGGTTATTCATTTTGAGACCCACGGGTCGGGGTGTAACAACTAAAGTGGTACCAGAGCTTTTGGTTCAAAATGGTTTTGAAAAGACCCAAACTTGGTTTTGAAATATGATTTAAATTTTGTATATGATTTTATTATTTTTGAAATTTCCAGTGGACTAGGTAAGTCGAGTCATAGGAAGCATCACCACCATGTTAAATGCGTATCGTTAAACTTTCGTGTGCCTTTGTAGTAATTATGTCATTGAGACCTAGATGAGGTTATGGTAGACCACGAAGGGAGGTAGTGCCAGATATTGAGGAAGAAGCTACATCGTTTATGCCTCAGCCAGAACCCGATGAGCAGTGTGAAGCTCCTCCGCCCCATTACCAGCAATCGGGTATGGGAATGCTTTCAAATATTACTCCTGAGCAATGGACTGCCTTTATGGCATACTGGAATGCCTAAACTGCTTAAGCATCCGGATCAGCTCCGAAGTTGTCCAAGTTGATTAAGGAAGTACGACAGTTAGGAAGTGTACCGTTTGAGGGTACTACCGATGCAGCAAAAGCTAACTGATGGTTTAGAAAAGTGGAAAGAGATTTTAATAATATGGAGCTGGAAGCCAAGTATAAATTAAAGGAGACTGTTCGATTAATGGAGGGTAACGCAGCCACATGGTGGACTAATGTGCAAGCCAGATCTTCTGTCCAGTTAACTTGGAACGATTTTGTACAAGAATTTAGGGATCAATACTACAATCCCTTTCACTGCAATAAGATGAAGCAAAAATTTCTCCATTTGAGATAGATGGGTAAGACTGTGACAGAGTATGAGACTCAATTAAGAGAGTTGGTGGAGTTTATACCAGAGTTTGCAAATAAAGAGAGCCTGTGTGCAAAATTTGAAGAGGGTCTGAATTTCGAGATCCGTGAGAAAATGTCACTATCGGGAAATCAGGGATACAAGGAAATGATTCAGATGGCTCTTCGAGCTGAAAAGTTGACAGGAGAAAGAAGGTCGATAAATCAGTTCCAAAAGAGAAAGGATCTGAGTATTCAGGTGTTTCGCGGTCTAAGAAAAGTCACAACAGTGATTCATCCAGTGGTACCCTTGCTACGAGCTCAGTCAATATATCTTCGCATTCTCCTCAAGGCCAAGGACCTTCGAGATTCAGGTCATCAGCTCAGGGACAGATTCAAGGATTGAGACAAGATCAGAGGGTGGACAGCTGTATTCAATGCAGACGTTATCATGTAGGAATGTGTCCCCTGTTGTTAATATGTTATCACTGTGGGGAGATGGGACACATAAGAAGATTTTGTCCCAAGTTAGGTGAGATGGGGACAGGTGGTCAGATAAGTCAGCACTACTCCCATCACCAGCAGTCACCAGTTGAGCAGGTAACACCCACTACTGGTGGAAGATCGGGAGTGGGCAGTTCGTTCATAGCATCCCGTGGTGCTCAGAGATCCCGAGATAGAATTCAGACCAGAGTATTTGTTGTGAACCAGGAGCAGGCGTAGGCCAATGCAAATGAAATGACTGGTATGATTACTATTTTTAAGTAGCCTGCATATGCATTGATAGATCAGGATTTCAATCAATCTTTTGTCAATACGATCTTAGTACCTTATGCGAAGGTTTCGTTGTCACCCCTAGATCAGGAGATCAAATGTGTATGCCCCACTAAGTCAGGAGTTGATGAGAAAAATTGTGTTTAGGATTGTGAAGTAATGCTGAATGAAGTTAAGTTGATGGTAAATTTGATTCCTTTGAGAATGGAGGACGTTGATGCGATTTTGGGGATGGACTGGTTGTCCAGGTATTGAGTATAAGTGGACTGCTTTTCTAAACAGATTGTTTTCAGAGAACTCGGAGGGTTAGATTTAGTTTTTGTTGTGAGCGGAATATTTTAGTCAGTAGTGTGATTTTTGTTTTAGAGACCCAGTGGTTTCTAAGGAAAGATGCCAAGGGTATTTGGCATGTGTTGTTAATACAACTGCCTTAGAATATTCCATCGAACTAGTTCTCGTAGTGAGAAAGTTTTTAGATTCATTTTCTACGAATTACTAAGAATACTACCAAAAAGAGAATTTAACTTCAGTATTGATTTGATTCCTGGTACTACATTGATTTTAATACCATAAACAGAAAACCTTTAGTAACAGTGGCGTATGTTCGGCAACATACCTCCCATTGTTACTGAAATTGAAAAGAATATAAGTGACGTTAGAATGCGATCAAGATGGCTCGATGTTAGCCAATTTTATTGTGAGACCGACTCCACGGGAACGGATTAAAGAAAGGCAGATACTGGATCTAGAATTAGTGAAAGTTTGTCAGAACATTATGAATGATAATGCGGGGGATTTTTATATCTCTCAGGATGGAGTTTTAACTTTGAGAGGTAGGATATGTTTACCCTCAGATAGTGAATTGAGAAATGCCATCCTAGAAGAAGCTTACTGTTCAGCTTATGCTATGCATCCTGGTAGCACTAAAATGTATAGAACCATCAGAGAGAATTATTGGTGGTCTGGAAGGAAAAGAGATATTGCAAAATTTTTTGCCAGGTGCACGACTTGTCAGCAGGTTAAAGCTGAACATTAGAAGTCGGCAAGGACACTTCAGCCATTACCCATACCAGAATGGAAATGGGAGCACATCACCATGAACTTTATAATACGACTGTCGCGTACTCAGTCTGGGCATGATGTAATATAGGTGATCATGGATAGGTTGACAAAATATGCACACTTTCTACCCATTAGAATTAAGTATCCTATTGAGAAACTAGCAAGATTGTATGTGGCAAAGA
>JAVXUL010111250.1:0-18147 GCA_035590515.1 Trichilia minutiflora
GGAGAGAGTTAATTATACTTTAAGTGTAAAATGATAAATTTAACTCTTAATACACATACACTTTTATGTACTCATCAATAGGCTTTTCCCATTAGCTCTCCTCTTCTACAGAGCATATGGGACTCGATCACCTTCCATCCTATGGAGCAGCTGAGGGATTGTATGGTTTGGAGAGCTCACTCTTAAGGGAGATTCTCTATCCAGTCAACTTGGGAGACTTTATGAGATAGGCGTGCTCCAGACCTTATCCATCACCTCTTATGGTTCCCAGAACATATTCCGAAGCATTCTTTTATTATGTGGTTTACAGCCAGAGATCGTTTATACACCATGGATCGCCTAGCCTCACACGGTATAGTTACCTCCTCCCAGTGTGTTCTATACAATTCAGAGCCAGAAACCCACATACACTTATTTTTTGAGTGTGCTTTCTCTTCATCTATCTAGAGGGACATTTCTACTTGCACAGGGGTGTCTTGGCCATCGGACCACTAGTTTGATCATTTTCAATGGGCCTTCTCTCATCTTCACCGAAAAGGAGATTTCAGGCATACTTTAGCTCGATTGGTCCTTTCTGCATCAGTTTATTTCATCTGATATGAAAGGAATAATTGAGCTTTTCAGTATATCCACTGCTCCTCTCAGTTAGTCACGAAGGATATCTATCACACAGTCAGAGACAGGATTTCAGAGTTAGTTTTGAGATATTCAGTCTCTTCTAATCTAGCTCGCATATGGTCTCTGGAGACATAGTTTGTTTTAGGCTTGTGTACCTTTTTTTGGCTTTTGTTGCTTTGTAGTTTCCTAGCTATTTTTTACTTTAGGCCTGCAAGCCTTTTCGAGTGTCTGTGCCCTTTAGTTGTTTCTAGGTTGTATTGCGTTAGGCCTGCGTGCCTTTTCGGGCGTTTGTGCCCTTTTCTGATGCCTTTCTAGGCTTTTGGGGTCGTTTTGCCCCATCCTTTGTACAGTTTTTTTCTCTTTTATATATTCTTAATTTCTCCCAAAAAAAAATACTATGACATATCATCAATAAATGTATTAAAGTAGTCAAATCTTACTCTAGTTGTCATACTAAATGGTTCATATACATATATATATATATATATATATATATATATATATAAGTTTCAATAGTTTCTTAGCTTTTTTACCTTTAATCTTAAAGGGATATTAGGTCATCTTTCCTTGAAAACATGATTCATAAGTTCAAAAAGGTTCTAAACCTAGTAAACTTAAAAGTCCCTCTCTAAGTTGAATAAATCTTCATTAAAGTAGTCAAATCTTCCTCTAGTTGTAGTATTAAATGGTTCATATACATCTATATATATGAGTTCCAATAGTTCCTTAGCTTTTTCACCTTTACTCTTAAAGGGTGATTAGGTCATCTTTCCTTAAAGATATGATTCACAAGTTTAAAAGGTTCTAAACCTAGTGAACTTAAAAGTCCACTTTCTCTAAGTTGAATCAATCTTGTCACGATATGACCTAATTTATGATGCCATAGATATTTAGAATTTGTCTTACCACAATTCTTTTATTTGTAATGGATTTTACTTAATACTATTATTTAATTATAAAATATATAAACCATTTGTATTTATAGCTTTGTCTACTAATATATTTTTCAAATATATCAAACGTTCATTTTCATCAAACTATACATTAAAAAATCAAATTGTACATTAAAATCATCTTTACATAGTACAAAAATAAAAATAATGTTTCTTGTGGCTTTAGCAAAATACAAAATAAAAATCAATCTCAAAATATATTCGGTAGACAATTTAAGCTTACAATATCCTTTAACTTCTACAGCAACTATTGTTCTATTAGCCATTCTTAAAACGATCTCGTCTCTTAATAATACTGAACTATTTAGTATTGTCTATAAAGAGGCACATACATAAGATGTAGTTACTAAATCTAAACTCTAGGAATAATAATAAAAAGTAACACTCAATTCATAATTGATCATCATATAGCTATGAGCATCTTCTTTTGCCTTCTCAAGACCTTTAAGTTATTGAAGATAACTTTTCTTCAAATATCCTACTTTCCTATAAAGAAAATACTTTCCTTTGACTTTTACCTTGTCAACCTTTAAATTAGTGTTATGCAACTCTTGCAAAGCCTTGAGGATATCATAAGCAATCGAAAGATTTTTATACTTATTTCGGAGCACATTATTTATTAAAGCTATCATGTAGCTTCTAGCTCTCCTATTATCTTTATACCATTTTTTGAACACTTCATAATTAAGTGATATCACTAATTCCAAGATATAAGCAATATTTTCAAAATCAAGAGCAATTCTTAGATTTCTAAGTTAATCTTTGAAATTTGGTCACTTTAAAATATTATTGTCCATGATCTTAAAGAGAACTTAGTTTATCAATTTTATATTTTTTTGTTATCACAATTTTCTTGAGAAACTAAAAAGAAATAGAGAAAGATTATTAGTGATCTGTATTATATAAATCAATAAATTTGATTTATTTAGAATCACATAATTTGAATTATAACAATTAAAAATTTTAAATGTATTATTATGTGCTCATCATATTAGCTCCCATTATTTAATTTGAATCTTACACTCTCTAAATCAGGACTTAAAGTTTCATTAGAAAATTTTGAGCATCAAGTTCTTATCAAAATTAACTAGCCTCATATAATAGAAATCTTGGTCCATTAATATCAATAAGTAGGAAACTTCTTTCCTTTTACATCCTATGTAAGGTTTAATTCATTTCTTTTGTCCTAATTTTAAATCCTTTATATAATAGAAATCTTGGCATCTTAGGCCAGTTAAACCCAAGCTATTTTGATTTCTTAAGATGTTATTTGATGTCTCTTTTATATAACAGAAATCTTGATCAAGATGAAGTAGTAGTAGTATTATATGGTGAACATAAAACTCTTATGTGCAAATATCCAGTTTACATCCATAACTATAACTGTAACTATAACTATAACTATAACTATATATATATATATGCCAATCTCATTGTATATAAATATCCAGTACATCAAAAATTGATACATTCATATGTTAAACACATTTAAATACATTATGCAAATATCAAAAACAATTTTTCAATACCAACTCATAATGGCTGAATTCATGAAATTATAGAAACAAAACCATTTTGTTTGTTACTAAACATCCAAATACATGTTAATCTCATCATTAACCATATTTTCACTTGATGAAAACCAATTTTCATCAGCATTCTATTATGCCCAAAACAATAACACATGGATTTAAACAATTTTCATCCATTTCATAATTATAAAATTAAAAGGAACACTAACTGATGAATATGTTCTCATTGCCTACAAATTGTTCACCAATTTTTCAAGATCTCATCTTTATGACTTCTGATCTTATTAGAACATCAAAAACAAATGTAATCAACTCAACTAAATATTCATAATCTCATTATGATTCATCTAATCATATTAGAACTTGATAAAAAACACTTTTCCATTAAGAATCCTAACTTATCAAGTTTTACCAATTTATGTTCCTTTTATGAATTTAACCAAAACACAAGCAATACAATAAAATAGGCATCATCCTAACATGCTCTAATACCAACGAAAGGATTCTATGGCCTAATCATGCAACAAATTAAAATTTTTCTCAAGCACTTCATGCTTGAATCCATGCATTTCAATAAATATACAAAGAAAACAAGTTAGAACTTTGATAAATTATCTCCCTAACTTGTTAATTTGATGAATTAGAAACTCAAAAACATGAACTCTATTCAATCTACACCATCCTCATGTATTTTAGAGGCCATTTTTGTGCGAATTTGGTTGCTTTATTTTACATCTTTATCCAATAAGAAAATAAAGAACCCACAAATATATATTTTTCATTAATTTTCAATTAAAATAAATTGATATTTATATCAATTTATTTTAATTGGTTTTATGTGATACAAAACCATTTATAATGGAACCAATAAGCTTATGCCAAATTGAGCCAAATTTGAACCAATAAGCTTATGCCAAGTATATGCAAATTTTGACCAATCAAAATTTGTCATATGTTTTCATATTAACTATAATATATATCTGTTAGTGTGTATGCCCTGGAAATCATTCGTGTTATCGATTTCAAGGCTTATGATCTTGTATAAATGTTAATATTTTATTAATAAAGAAGTAGTTCTTTATTTACATACATTTCCTGCTCCCTTTATTTTTCATGCAAATAAATGAAGAATGTATGTAAATTATTTAGATAATTTTATTTAATTGTTAAATAAATTATCGAATTGCTCCCTACGTACATGGTGTTGATTGGGCAACTATATCACATAGCAGGTAAACGAGTTGTCGTCTAGTGATATTATATGATAATATATGTAGGCTGACAATATGTGTATTGTCATAAGGGTAGTAGTCTGTGATGTTGAGTTTATCTCATAAACCTTAGGATTTTTTCTAAGTTCCCTAAGCATGCAATTATGGAAGTTTTTGAAGCACATAGTTGCACGATTTCAAATGATATGAGTAACCATTGTAGCAATATATATGAGAAGGATGAATACAGAAAGGACAAGCTTAAAGATATAGTTATACCTCATGGACCTATTACATGTTCCAAGACCAAGAAACTTAAGGAGGCAATTCAAGGATTCGTACAGGCGATTGTGGATCAAGAATTGACAACATGTGCATCGACTAAGAGAGGAGTCCTAATTGAAGAACCAAGGCTGGTCCATCTTATTAAAGCTTATGAAGATAGAGTCTAAGCCCAATATTAAAGTTTGAATTAATCACATGTTAAATTGGGTTTTGGTTTATTTGTTAGTTTTGTTGGAATTAATTTTGGGCTTGTAAGTTTATGTTAACCTGGCCCAATATAACCTATTCCAAATCCATTAAGCATTAGGATTAATTTTTAGGATTCTTTAAGGATAGAATTTCATTTTTTAGGATTCTTTAAAAGATAGGATTTTATCCTAAATACTATTCATATCACTATTTATTTAAGGCTATAAATAGCCCCCAAAATGTGAAAATGAAAGACATAGATGAAATTTGAGAGTTTCTTTTATTCTCTTTGGTTCTTTGAAGAACTATCGAACTTATCAAGATTATTTCTTGTGGCGTTCAAAAGCGACTTATCAAACAGAATTTCCATCACCGTTTGTGGTGTCTACATTATATCGAGGTTCTTGTTTCTTTATAAATAATGGGTCAAGATTCCATTCATTCAAATCTGGTCTAGGACGATCTTGGGTTCCTCATCGAGTTCGAGTCTCGTCATCCTTGACGGGGTTCGTATCAGCCCTCTTAGATGAGTGGATTATAATTGGGATAGGTATGAAAGATGATGGCAGTATATGTGTGATAAAGAGTAGCCCACCTGTGAGAAATATCAAGGTTAGTTATGAATATGATTATGTGACTACTTAAGATCAATATTAGTGGTTGGCTATTTTTTTTTAATAAAATGATCATACATATCATTCATTTTATGAATAAAGAATGTTTTATATTAAATAAGAATTTGTTTTATGAAATAAAACCAACTAACAGTCTCAGAATTATCTAGGGTTAGAGTACTTGTCGGGAAAGGGAGCCAATCTAAAGGTTTTCTAAATAATATGGCATTGTTTTAAAACGATTAAAATATTTTCTATGTTTTTATAAATTATTTTATTTTAATCTCTTTAATTAAAAACGTTTTATAAATGTATTTTTTAATAGTTCACTCATATAGTAAACTTTTGTACACTCATCCTCTCACTTCATAGTTTCAGGTGGATCGAGAGTGAGATTAGGTGGTGGCACTATTAAAGTTTAATAGTAATAAGGTAAAGCTTCCTTCCTTGACTTATATTTAAAATATTATAGTTCATTGGGACATGCATAACTATTGAATTATATATTTTGCTTGGATTGTAAATAAAATTAGGAGATTAATATGTTTGTATATTTTATAAGTTTGATGAATTATTTTCATAAAAGTATTTTATTATGATTTGAGTCGAGAATTGTGAGCCCCGTGCCTAGAACCTAAGGGCATAATGATAATTCTATATTTTTACTACGCATACATTTACATTCACCTCGTACATCGTTTATATATTGGCATGGCTTCTTAATTAATTATGAGAGTTGAATTATTTAAGATAAAGTTTTGAGGTTATGAACATAGGGATTTAAACGTAATTAAATATTAATTTTATTTTGAGTGAGATCCCAATTATATTTTTCAAATTTAGGGAGGACTCAAGTAAAAATTTTTATTTTTACTGGTTCGGTCGTTCGAAAAGGGTGATTCATTCTACTGACATCTTAGAGACTCTCTAAAAAATTTATGACTTCAGATTTGTTCAAACGAATAGAGAATTCATTTGACGGAATAGATGTTCATCCTACTGAAAGATATGTTCGTTTAGCCGAGATGCTTGCCTTTTTCAAACATGTAAGGATTCGTTCAAACGATAAAATGAAAGTCCTTTAACTTTTTGAAGTGTCTAAGGATTCGTTCAAACGACCCTTGATTTGTTTGATTGAACGATCGTGAAATGACGATTTTGCCCTCTTCTAGAAGCTTCTCCTTTGCATTTATTAAGAACAAAATGATAATTTCACAGATTTTTTTATAAATAAGGGGGCTAAGGCATGTTTCTCCCCCATTTCTTCTTCTTTCTCTTCTTTTCCCCCTCTCTCCTTCACGTTCTCCCCGTTCTTTTTATCTTTTACCTAGATTTTGCCACATTTTTTATTTCTCATCACTATTCACCTACATTTTCCATTTCTAACTCCCTATGGGCATCAATTGATCGATAGAAGAACAAAAATTGTGAGGGAGAAATTTAGGGTTTCGAGCACAAATTAGGGTTTTTTGTATTTTAGATGAAATCGAAGTAAACTAACGATTTTACGAGGTTTGTGGCATCATTTCTAACTCGTATATAGCTTCTATTTTATATTTTATCAAATTTTTATGATTTGGGTTTTACTGTTTATCTAAGAGGATTTTATTAGTTTTTAATACATACATTTTGATCTTTACGCGTTATTTAGATTGTAGCAAAGTCAGGTAAGTCGTTAGGAAGATTTGGATGCGAATTCAAAATTTTTTATTAGGTATAAACAGTAATCGACTTACTATTTTAATGAAGGGGTCCACTCATTAATTTCGTAGAAACGAGTCAAAATACATTAGTTTAACCTAAATGTGGGTTCGTGATAATAATATATAGATAATTGGGTGAATAACGAGGGTTTTATTCGATTTTGTGTAATAATTGATTTTAAGGAACCCGAGTTAGCATTCATTGCACGCATATAAGTCTTATTCGTGTTTAAAAAATGTGTATTGATGTGGTTTATCACATATATGTTTAGGCGACGATACGCGAGTGAAGAACCTGTGAAAGGTGCCGAAAAACGAGGGGATCTAGGGAGTATATACCCTCCCTAAGCTGTGAGTAAACAACTTCTTATTTTTATTGTTTCGTTTCAAGTTTTGAAATATTTTAAATTGTTATAAATGTTTTATAAATGATTTTGCTTATTACATCTGTTTATACAAAAATGCGTATATATATGTTTTCATGTGGTTTTAAAATAAGATATGGTTTGTATGATGGATTTAACTAGCTTGATAAATATGTTTTATATAAATGATGACCGATGGCTAATTTATGAGATGTTCATGCCTTATTTATGATTATGTGGATATTGATTTTATATGAATTGAGTTGTATGATAATTTTATAATGATGAGATGGTTAGTGGGCTAGATTTTATGATTTACACATTAGTGATAGTGGTCATGAGGGCTGGGATATTTACTGTAGATATATATTATGGTAGTCTGGGAGAGACCACCTGGATGTGGTCACCTCAATGAGTGTGGTATGTGGTAGCCTAGGGTCAGTATGAGGAGAGGGGTCACCTAGGTGAGTGGAGACTTCACCGATAGAGGTGATGTATGGTGCATATTATTATCATGAGTAATAATTTAAATACCTATGAGTCTCGTCGAGTTAGTCATGGATATCACCATGTAGCTAATTCAAGGTGAACGTCAGTGGTGGGTTTGTTTTTATCTAACCAAATCATGTTTTATTTATATCCTTTGCATTCAAAAATGAATTTTTATAATAGCATATTTTTACTGCATATAAAATTCACTGACGATTTTGGGATGCTCAAGGCCAGGGTAATCGTCAGGAAAGGGAGCCAGCCCAATGATTTCAATACCCGTTTTGAAGTTTTCAAACTAAAAGAAATATTTTAAATCAAGTTGTTTTATGATGTGTTTAATCTATGCTTTTATAATTTGGATTGACTACTATTTATATAATTAAAATTTTTAGTTCGTTCACGGAGTATACTTTTGTATACTCCTCCCGCTCTCACTCTCCAATTTTAGGATAAATAAGAAAGATACGCACATCACTTTGGTAGTGATCGCTCCAAGTGCTGAAAGCATCAGGTATACATGTATCTTGACTCACATAATAGAAATGTAGTCCATTGGATTTATATTCTAAAGATATGTTGTCTTATTAATTATTTATTTTTCTATATATTGTAAAGGATTTTAAACTATATTTGAATTCTATTGTGAATGGATTAACCCCACAGTTTAATATTTGATAAACTTTTATTAAATGGATTGAATTAGATATATTTTAAAGTTTTTGCGATTGCTTGAAAAAGTATTTGAAATTTGGGTGTTTTGGATAGATTTATTTGCAAGTGTCGTATAAATATTTTCGAAACAGGTTTTTTAAAGGTCTTACAAGCTCTCAGGGCATATTCTGGATGATTGAATACTTCTTGAAAGTCTATAACAGTTGTCACGTGTGAGACCTACGTGTTGGGGCATGACAAGAATGATGTTAGTATTATATGCCCTAAGACCATTCATGTTATCGGTTTATGATATTTTATATTAAATTACTATTTATAATATATACTCTATATATTATTAACAAAGAAATTGTTTTTGTTCATATATGTGTTGTGAGCCTCGTCTCTATAACCCAAAGGCATAACTGTAATTTGATATTTTTATCGCACATGTATTTGCCTCCATTTCTTACACCGTTAATATATCAACATGATCTCATGTTTATTTTGAGAATTTGAGTTTGTTAAGATAGACTTTTGAGGTCGTGAATGCAGAGACCCTAACATAATTAAAAGTAAGTTTTATTTTGAGTGGGACCCCAATGATATTTTCCAGTAAAGGAAAGATTTGGGAGAAAATATACAATTCATTCGAACGAATGGGATGAATTGCTCAAGCGAATTTTTTGGTCTCAGATTCGTTCGAACGAATAGAACATTTCATTCGAATGAAAGGTGGAATGTTAAGATGAAATTTGGAGGAACTCTCTGAAAAATTTTGGTCCCAGATTCATTCGATCGAATGGTGATTCGTTCGACCGAATAGATGGTGTTGTTCGAACGAGTGCTCGATCGTTCGAACAAAAAATTGGGGAGCTCTTTGACTTTAGAAGTGTCAGATTCGTTCGATCAAAACTTAATTCGTTCAACCGAATTCAGATTCGTTCAAACGAATTTCTCAATTCGTTCAATCGAATCGCACAAAATGATTGATTTGTCCCTTTTTGAAAGTTTTTTTTCTTATATAATCAGAGGTAAAATGATAATTTTGACCCCACTTTTATAAAAGGAGCTGAACCCCCTCTCTTTTCCACGTTTTTCTTCTTCTTCTCCCTTTCTCCTCCTCTTTTGTTCATTCTCTGCTTCATATGTGCACCAACCCCATTTTTAATCCATTCTTTGATTTCTTTCCACCCTCTTGTCACATTCCATGTCTAGGACACGTTGGTAGCTTTGATTCGTCACAAGGAGCACAGAAAATAAGTTTGAGGAATTAGGGTTTCGAAGCTCAAATTGAGATTTTTCGGGTTTTAGGCCAAACTGAGAAAAATCGACGGTACCACGAGGTTCATAGCCTCATTTCTAACCTGTTTGTATATTTTATTTATCATTTTATCAACTTTAATTCATATGGATTTTACTATTTATTCGAGTAGATTTTGATAGTTTCGACGTATGTTTTGTGGTTTTTGCATACTAGTTAGAGTATAGAATAACTCAGCAAGTCATTGGAAGCCATAAATGTAATTTAGAGAAAATGGGCAAATATAAACAGTAATCGAGGTTATTATTCTGATGAGCACATGGGATCCGCAGGTTTAAATTGTGAAATCGAGCCGAATAGCGATAATACAACAGCAATGTGGGTTATTAGCATTAATACTTAGGTATTTGTGCGAATAACGAGAGATTTGATCGATTTTATGAATTTTCTGATTTTAGAAAACCCAGACAATCATGCATATCACGCATACGCGTCGTATTCTCATCTTAGAATATATATACTGATATGTCTTAGTATATATGATTAGGTGATGAAGCGCGAGCGAGGGATTTGCGTACCGAGCCAAGGAACGAGAGAAACTAGGGAGTGTATACTCTCCCTAAGCAGTGAGTGGACATTTTATGCTTTTACTGTTTAAAAGAATGATTTCTAATGACTGTTTATAAATATTTGATCAATACTACTATTTTATAAATACTGTTTTGGTTTTATGTATGCTTGTTTTCATGAGAAATGGACAGCGGCCAAGTTATTACATATTTATGTTTTGATGATGGTATGATCAATAAGCCAAGTTTTATGTATGATGATACGGCCATTGGGCCAGATTGTTATACTTGTTGTGATAACAGCCATTGGGCTAGATTTTTATACCTGTTATGATAACGATCATGAGTGTCAGGTTTATATATTGGTGATGACGGTCATGTGGACCAGGATTATTTACTGTAGCTATAGGATAGATAACCTAGGCGAGTAGAGACTTCACGGTGGGGGTGGTATATAGATGTATTATTATATTGATAGGATGTTATTCGATCACCTATGAATCTCATCAGATTAGTCATGGATGTCATTGCATGGCTAATCCGAGGTGAACGTCAGTGGTGGGCTTGCTTTTATAAAACTAAACCATCCATGTTTTATTCCTTGCATTCAAAACATGTTTTTATAAATAGCATAATTTTATTGCATATAAAACCTACTAACGGTCTCGGGATACCCAGGGCCAGGGCAATCTCTAAGAAAGACAGTCAGCCCAATGAATTTAATATATGATTTGAGATTTTAAACTAAAATAAATGTTTATTACATTTATCGAATTATTTGTAACATATCTTGGAACTTTCTTTTATTTATGACTTAACTTTTATTTCTTTATGTCTATCTTTAATTCACTCACGGAGTATACTCCCGTATACTCCCCCCCTTCAGGTTCAGGTTCATTTGATTGTCAGCTAGTGGTGATGGTAATTCTTCTGAGATAGGGAGATACAAGTATACTCAGGGATTGACTCATTTAGAGAAGTGTAGTCCACTGGAACCGCTTTTATGATTTAAATCTGTATTCTTATGTATGTAATGAAAATGAATGTATAAGCAGAATTTGATATTGTTTTTAGTTTGTCTGAGATCTCATATTTTATATTCTAATGAAATGTTTATGGACAATGATTAAAATTATTCCTTATTGAAGTGTTTGTGGTTTTCTTGAGATGATTTGAAGTTTAGGTGTTGGGTTGGATTTGTTTTGGAAGTGTTATGTGAAAAGTTTTTGAAATGGGTTTTAATAAGCCTTACAGGCTCACAGGGTGTATTCTAGTGATTGAGTACACTTTGGGGGTCTGTGACAGTTGTAGGATCCACGGGTTAAGGCTTGACAACTTTAGTGGTATCAGAGCTTTTAGTTTTAAAACGATTTTGGAAACACCCAAACTTGATTTTCAAAATACATTTTGGAATTTTTTTGCATGATTTTATGGTTTTTGAAAGTTTTCTAGTGGACTAGGTAAGTCGAGTTATAAAAAGTATCGCCATCATGTTAAATGCGTGTATTTGAACTTCATGCTCCTTTTTGTAGCAATTATGTCTTCGAGACTTAAGCGAGGTGGTGGTAGACCGAGGAGGAAAATTATGCCCGATGTGGAAGAAGAGGGTACTTCGTATATGTCTCAGCCTGAACCGAGGAACAGCATGAGCCTCCTCCTCTTTAATACCAACAACCGGGCATGGGAATGCCTCCTACTATGACTCCTGAGCAATAAGCTGCCTTTATAGCATATTGGAATGCCCAAGCTGCAGAAGCATCCGAATCAGCTTTAAAATTATCCAAACTAATTAAGGAGGTTTGATAATTGGGAAGTGTACCGTTTGAAGGTACCACAGATGCGGTCATGGCTAACCAATGGTTTAAAAAGTTGGAGGGTGATCTGAATGACATAGAGCTGGAGGACAGGTACAAATTAAAAGTGGTTGTTCGACTTTTAGAAGGTAGTGCAGCTACTTGGTAGACAAATGTGCAAGCCAAAGCCTCAGCATAGTTGACTTGGGACAATTTCGTGCAAGAATTCCGATATCAGTATTTCAACCCCTTTCACTGTAACCAGAAGCAAAAGTTTCTCCATCTGAAGCAGATGGGTAAGACAGTGATGAAATATAATACCCAATTAAGGGAACTGGTGGAATTTGTCTCAGAATTTGCTAATGAAGAGAGCCTGTGTGCCAAGTTTGAAGAAGGTTTGAATTTTGAGATCCGTGAAAGGATATCGTTGTCAGGGACATAAGAGTATAAGGAGATGATTCAGATGGCCCTTCGAGCTGAGAAGTTGGTAGGAAAGAGAAGATCGAGGAGTCAATTTTAGAAGAAGAGAGATTTAAGTCTACAGGTTGGTTCTCCGTCCAAGAAGAATCGTAGTAGTGGCTTATCCAGTGGAGCCTCTAATATTAACCTTGCAAGCATTTCTTCACATTGTCTTCAGAGCCAAGGACACTCAAGATTTAGATCATCAGCTCAGGGACAGACTAGGAGATCAAGACAGAATTAGAGTATGGACAGGTGTTCTAATTATAGACGACATCACACATGCTAATGTCATTAACCGTAAGCATGCTACCATTGTGGAGAAATAGGACACATTAGAATGTATTGTCCCAAGTTATCTAGAGCAGAATGGGGTGGCCAGGTAAGTCAGTATCCTGCACCTCAACAACATACACCAATCAAGCAGCCTGCAGTCTCTACAGGTAGGAGATCAAGTGTGGACAGTTCCTCAACAACATCCTGTGGTACCTAGAGGACTCGAGATAGAGTCCAAACCAGAGAGTTTACCTTGAATCAGGAGCAGACATAGGCTAACCCAGAGAGTTTACCTTGACCGGTACGATTATGATTTTCAACCAATCACCATATACATTAATAGATCCGGGTTCTAGTAGATCTTTCGTCAGCACTGCTTTAACATCTCAAGCTAGTATTCCATTATCACCCATAGATCAAGAGATAATAGTTCATACCCCTCTAGGATAGAAGCTATTGAGGAAGATAGTGTTCAGAGATTGTGCTGTGATAGTGAATGGAGTTAAGCTAGTAGCAGACTTGATCCCTTTGAGGATAGAGGATATTGATATGATACTAGGGATGGACTGGTTGTCCAGACATCAAGCAACTGTTGACTGCTTTTCTAAGCGAGTGGTATTCAGAGGACCCGAGGGAGCAGAAATAGTTTTCATAAGTGAGCAAAATATTATGTCTAGTAGTTTGATCTGTGCGATAGAAGCTCAGAAATTAATGAAGAAAAGTGCCAACGGTGTTTGGCACATGTCGTTGAAAGTATTGCTTTCAGGTATTTCATTGACCAAGTTCCTGTAGTGAGAGAATTTTCGGATGTGTTTTCAGATGAATTACCAGGAATGTCGCCCCAGCGAGAATTTGATTTTAACATCGACCTAGTATTAGGTACTATACCGATCTCAATGCCGCCTTATCATATGGCACTAGCTCAGCTCAATAAATTAAGATACAGCTTCAAGAATTAGTTGATAAGGGTTTTATCCGATCAAGTAGGTCACCTTGGGGTTCACCAGTATTGTTTGTTAAGAAGAAGGATGAGACTCTACGATTGTGTATCGATTATCGATAATTGAATCAAGTCACTATCCTGAACAAATACCCACTGTCCAGGATTGATGACTTGTTTGATCAGTTGCAAGAGGCAAGTTTATTTTGAAGATTAATTTAAGATCAGGGTACTATCAGTTAAGGATTAAAGAGAGTGACATAGCTAAGACAGCCTTTTAGATACACTATAGTCATTATGAGTTCCTTGTAATATCATTCGGGTTAACTAATACCCTAACTGCATTAATGGATCTCATGAATCGAGTATTCTATTCGTACCTTAACAAGTTTGTAATTGTCTTCATTGGTGATATACTGGTTTACTCGAGAATTAAAAAGGAACATGCTTAGCATCTGCGAGTTATATTGCAGATACTGAGAGAAAGAAGGCTGTATGCTAAGTTTTTAAAATATGAGTTTTGGCTTCAGAAAGTAATATTCTTGGGATATGTGGTTTTAAAAGAAGGAATCTTTGTGGATCCTTGTAAAGTTGAAGCTATTGTATAGTGGGAACAACCTAAGAATGTTACAGAGATCAGAAGTTTCTTGGGATTGGTAGGTTACTACAGGAAGTTTGTTGAAGGCTTTTCTTTGATAGCTGCCCCACTGACATGTTTGACAAGGAATGATGTGAAGTTTAAATGGGATGAGAAATGTGAGCAAAGTTTTCAGGAATTGAAGAATCGTCTCACCTTAGCTCCAATGCTGACACTACCCATTCTTGGAGAGGGATATATAGTATTCAGTGATGCCTTCAAATAAGGGTTAGGTTGTTTTTTGATGTAGAATGTTAAGGTACTTGCCTATGCTTCAAGATAGCTTAAGAAGCATGAGGAGAATTACCCGACCCATGATTTGGAGTTGGCTGCTATGGTCTTTGCCTTGAAGATTGGGAGACATTACTTGTATTGTAACACCCGTGTTTAGACTTCGAGGGTATATTTGTCATTTCCTACTCCTTCTGTTCATGTATCTGCATTCATTTCATATATCGTGTGCGTGTGAGCATGCTTTCATAACTTAGATTGAGAATTTGATTGGTTAAGATAGAGTTTTGGGGTCGTAAACGCAAGGACCTCAATGATATTTTTTAATTTGGAGAGTATTAAAGTGAGATTTCAATTTTTGGCGGGTTCAGTCGACCGAATGAATGATTTGTTCGATTGAAATTTTGAGGACTCTTTGGAAAATTTATGGCTTTAGATTTGTTCGAACGAATAGGGGGATTCGTTCAACCGAATTGGACTTCGTTCGATCGAAGAAGCCATTCGTTCGATCGAAGTGTTGATTCGTTTGGCCGAACATCGTTTCATCCGATTGATAATTTGAAAGCTCTCTGACTTCTATAGATGCTGAAGAATTCGTTTGAACGAATTGTTATTCGTTCAATCGAAGAGGGTGATTCGTTTGAATGAATCTTTGATTCGTTCGAACGAATCGATGTGAAATGACCGAAATTGCCCTCTTCTGGAAACTTCTCCTTAAGAAAACTTAAAGGTAAAATGAAAATTTCGCCCTTTTTCTATAAATAGGGGTCAGGGGTCAAATTTTTCAGCTTTTCCTTCCTCTTTTCCTCTTCCTCTCCTTTGTGCACGTTCTCTTTGCCTCTCTCTCTCAACCTAGCCACATTTTGGCCAAATTTTGATTTCTCTTCACCTACAAGCCATATTCTATGCGTCTTACACGCTGGGAGCGTCAATTTGGTGATAGAGGTGCGGGATCGTGAAAGAGGAGCTAGGGTTCTTGGAAGAAATTTAGGGTTTTTCAGTTTCAAGGTGAAATCGAAACAAACCGACCACACCATAAGTTTCGTAGCTTCGATTTTAACTCATCTACATATTTATTTCGCCATTTTAAGCATTTTGATTTGTATTGGTTTTACTGTTCATCCGGGTAGATTTTCATAGATTTAGCACTCGCATTTTAGTTTTAACGCGTAATGTGGGTTGTAGAGAACTCGTAGAAGTCGTCAGAAGCTAGAATTACGATTTTAGAAATTTGGTGAGCATGAACAGTAACTCCGATTACTATTCCAATAAGAGCATAGGATCCACTAGTTAGAATCGTGTATATTGATCAAAGTGAGTTAGTTTAATCGTAATGTGGGTCCATATCGATATTAATTAGGTAATTTGGCATCTCGCGAGGATTTTAGATAATATCGTATAAGGATTCGAATGTTAAAAACCCGGGACTAGCGTGCATTATATGCATTCGAACTTATGCATACATATTAGAACATATATTGATAGTAATTTTATGTGTGTGGTTAGGTGACAGTTCAAGATCGAGGTACTCGCGTGACTCGCCAAGAAACAAGAGAAACTAGAGAGTGTATACTATCACACCCGTGATTATACTACAAGGGTATAGTTGTAACATCACCTTAGTTTCTGTTCATATTTTTGCATCTATTGTGCATAATAGTAATTCGTTCGGTTATTTTTGGTTATAATTGATGTTTATGATGGTTAAAAGAGTTTTTATGATTGTATGTTGGGACCCCGTATGTGATTTTTAATTTCGGAAGGGACTTAAGTAGAAAATCCTAGTTTTGGCAAGTTCGATCGACCGAATGGATAATTCGTTCGATCAAAATTCTGGCTTTCGATTCGGTCGATTGAATGAGGAGTTCATTCGAACGAAGTGATGATTCGTTCGACCGAACATTGAATCGTTCGACCAGCAATTTGCAAGCTCTCTGAGTACTATTTACGTCAAGAGATTCGATCGACCGAAGTTACTATTTATTCGACCGAAGGGGTGGTTCGGTTGATCGAATTGGCGCGAAATGATGATTTTGCCCTCTTCTAGAAGCTTGCTCCTTCAGTAAACTTAAGGGTAAAATGATAATTTCACCATTTTTCTATAAATAGGGGTCCTAGGGTCGAATTTTTTAGCTTTTGCCTCCTTTTTTCTCTTCTCCTTCCTCCCTCACGTTCTCTCCTCTGCTCTCCTAGCTCACACCTGGGTTTTTGTCAAAATCTCAATTTCTCTTCGCCTGCAATCTACCTTTCTCGTGTCTATCAAGCTGGAAGCAACAATTTGGCATTAGAAGCGCGAATTTGAAAAAGGAGAGCTAAGGTTTCCAAGTTGAAATTGGGGGTTTTCGGTTTCAAGGCGAAATCAGAGCAAATCGACCACACCACGAGATTCGTAGCTTCGATTCTAACACGTCTGTATGTTTATTTCGCTGTTTTAAGCATTTTTGTTCGTATGGGTTTCGTATCATTTTTCTTAGATTTCTTGCTAAATTCTTAGATTTTATGCGTAATATGAGTTATAGAGAAGTCATAGAGGTCGTAAGAAGTTAGAGATGTAATTTCGGAAATTTTGGATGTGCATAAATAGTAACTCCAATTACTGTTCTGACGACGGCATAGGGCCCATAACTCGAAATCACGTATATTAATCGAAATGAGTCGTCTTAACCATAATGTGGGTCTATGGCAGTATAAATTGGATGATTTCGTGTATAATGAGAATTATAAGTAAATTGTATAATAGTTCGCATATTAGAAACCCAGAATTTAGCATGCATTCTATGCATTCGAGCATATACTGATCGGAGCATGTAATTAATAGTATTGTCCTGTGTTTGGTTAGGTGACGGTTCGAGGTCGAGGCGTTCGCGTGAGTCACCGAAAAACGAGGAGAACTAGGGAGTGTATACCCTCCCTAAGTTGTGAGTGGACTTATTTATTTTAATGGTTTATGTTTCTTATATCTTTTAATTAATTTTTAAACTTATTTTCAATCTTAAGGCGATAGAAACCTTTATGTTGAATTCACATGTGACGGAGTTGGATTTTGTTGTGTGGTGGCCGGGAGGGCCCCTTGTTTGTGCTAGAATAAACTTTTTATGAAATGTTTTATTGAATTCCATGTTTTGATTTTGATGATGATGATGATGATATGGCCTTTGTGCCCTTTTGTTGCATGATGATATGACCTTTGTGCCCTTTTATTGCTTGTGATGAGGATACGGCCTGAGGGCCCAGTTTTATGATTATATGCATTGGTGATAACGGCATTGAGTGTCGGTTTACTGTAGTTACAGGGTGATAGCCTGGGGTGGTGTTCACTGGGATGTGGACCCCCAGGTGAGTGTATAGTGGTAGCCTAGGGTTGA
>JAVXUL010111260.1:0-18147 GCA_035590515.1 Trichilia minutiflora
CCCCCAACCCGAGGTGATTCTGATCCCTCGACCCGAGGTGGTTCTGCTCCCCCGACCCGAGGTGGTTCTGATCCCCCGATTCGAGGTGATCCTGATCTCCCGACCCGAGGTGGTTCTGCTCCCTCGACTCGAGGTGATCCTGATCCCCTGACCCGAGATGGTTTTGCTCTCCCGACCCGAGGTGGTCCTGATCCCCCGACCCGAGGTGGTCCTGATCCCCCGACCCGAGGTGGTCCTGATCCCCCGACCCGAGGTGATCCTGATCCCTCGACCGGAGGTGGTTCTGGTCTCTCGACCCGAGAGGACATTTTTGCACATCCCAACAGGCATATCGCCTCACCTCAAGGTCATTTCTGCTTATCCAGAGAGGTGTCATCACCTCATCCAAAAAGGGTTATTAGCCTCATCCAGGGGTATTTTCTACTCATCTCGGAGGAGATTTTCGCTTCATCTCAGAGGGCATTTTGTCTCATCTAGAGAGGGTTATTTGCCTCATCCAGGGGTATTTTTTGCTCATCTCGAAGGAGATTTTCGTCTCATCTTAGAGGGCATTTCGTCTCATCCAGAGAAGTCTCATCGCCTTATCCAGAGAGGGTTATTTGCCTCATCCAGGGGTATTTTCTGCTCATCTCAGAGGAGATTTTTGCCTTATCTCAGAGGGCATTTCGCCTCATCCAGAGAGGTCTCATCGCCTAATCTAGAGAGGTTTCATCGCCTCATCTCGAGAGGGTTATTCACCTCATCCAGGGGTATTTTCTGCTTATCTCGGAGGAGATTTTTGTCTCATCTCAGAGAGATCTTATCGCCTCATCCAGAGAGGGTTTTTTGCCTCATCCAGAGGTCATTTCTGCTCATCCTGGAGGCCTCATCGCCTTATCCCAGAGGATATTTCTGCTCATCCCAGAGGACATTTTACCTCATCCAGAGAGGACTATTCGCCTCATCTAGAGAGGGGTTTTCGTCTCGTCCCAGAGGTTTCATTTGCTCATCTCGGAGGGTTTATTCTGAGATATTCTCATTTATTTTATTGAAAGAAGGTTCATCTAGGGAAGTTTCTCTAACATTCTTTATTTCTAATTAATTTTAATTATAAATACTAACTACATATTGATTATTTAGCAATCATTATAAAACGCTATTTGCATGGGAATTGCATTTACATATCTGTTGTGACTGAGCCTGGAAATCATGAATAGGCATATTCTTACCTCATCTCGGAGAGCTCATCGCCTCATCTCGGAAGTCTCAGCTCTATCACAAAGGACTTATCACTTTATCTTGGATCTCAGACGGCTCATTTCTCATCTCTGAAGCCCCAGGTCCCGAGTTCGACTCGTAGAAAATTGATCGAACTATCAGACGGGGCCTCGGGTAATATGGACCTGCTTGCCCGATGCATCGATTTCAGGATAGACCATATAGATCTGCTTGTCTGATGTACAGATTTCGGGATGGATTATACGGACCTGCTTGCCCGATGTACGGATTTTGGGATAGGTCATTTGGACTACTTCGCTCGATGTACGGATTCCGGGCTAGGTCATATGGACCACGTCGTTTGAGGTTAGCTACTAGTTTGGGGACCATGTCGTCCTTGATCCGAAACCTTTGAGATGAGAGATGATCGGTATCTATATTACTATAGTATATGCACTCGATACCGAGCTTGTTCGCTCGACGCGCTTGATGATTTTGGGCTCTCCACTCTATTATATCGAGCTTACACGCTCGATGGTTCTCTACTCTCTTGCTCATGTTACCGAGCTCTTTTTAGCTCGATGCCGAGCTTACGCGCTCGATGATTCAGAGCTCTTCTGCTCTATATTTTCAAGCTTATTAGCTCGATGTTGAGCGCTTCGCTCGATGATTTCGAGCTCTTTTTAGCTCGATGTCGAGCTTATGCGCTCGATGATTTAGAGCTCTTCTGCTTTATGTTTTCGAGCTTATTAGCTCGATGTTGAGCGCTTCGCTCGATGATTTCGAGCTCTTTTTAGCTCGACGCCGAGCTTACGCGCTCGATGATTCAAAACTCTCTCGCTCTATGTTATCGAACTTATTCGCTCGAGTCCGAGCCTACGAGCTCGATGATTCTGATTTCATCTACTCTATATTTCCGAGCTCTCTCAGCTCAATGTCGAGCTTACACGCTCGATGATTTTAGGCTTTCTTACTTCATGATACCGAGCTTATGCGCTCGATGATTCTGGACTCTCCCACTCTATGGTACCGAGCTTACGCGCTCGATGATTATGGATGATTCTATACTTTTTCATTCTATCATGTTGAGATCCTGTATAGAGCCCCCGCCCTTACGAAAGACCTATACAAACTGTAATTTTCAGTAAAATTATATTTTTACTGAAAAAAGGGGGACTTATATTGGGAGTGTTATGAGATGCGGGTTCTACACATAGGATGACAACCACCCTATAGTTCCTTGGAGCTGCTACCTTACCACTCTAACCTGTCAACTCATCATCTCTTTTATAATATATCATCATCCCCTCTTTTAAATAAGAACTACGTGTGACATGATCCCCCATCAAAAAAAAAGAAAAAAGAGAATCAGAAGAATCAAAAGTAAAAATAAAAGAAAAAAGAGAAGAAAGTGGATACATAAGTAGCTTAAGAGAGATCCGAGTCTAGTAATAAATACACAAAAATTGATCAATCACCACGTCATCATTGTGAGTTACTCAATATTTTATGTAAAAAAATCGTAGTATATTTTCTTACGTCAAAATCAACAGTTTACTTAAACTCAAACTTACTAGGTTCAAATTTTAATCGGGTCGAATTCGAATTAGTTAGTGTTTGGTTTAGTAGAATTGACGGATTGCAGACAACCAACCAATCGAGGTGATTTCAAATTTTAATAAGTTCAAATTTTAGTCGATTTGAACTTAGCGACCCGGAGTGAACGGGAAATGCATAGCGTTAAAACAGGAAAGGAAAAAAAAAATTACAATCAGAAAAAATAATTAAAACCAATAGGGCTCATAACAAATGACTTCTTGCTCTGCTGTTTTATTGTATGCCACTGAACTGTTAATCTTTATTATTTAGGGAATTAAACTGAAAGAAATTACATACTGATAGAAACTCGTCCTATGCCCTACAAAGCTCCATTACCGCCTCGGTGCTACTTGCCTCTGTTTTTGCCTTTGCACACTGACGAACAAGCAGCGTGAAGAGTGAAAACTCGGTGATAATGATTGCTGAATATGGCATCAAGTACGCCGTCCACATCATAACAAATCACTTCGGGGATCTCGTTGCTGTATTTGTTTTATTTCTGCTCTTCCTATATACAAAATAAGAAGCAATGACTTTGATGACAATGATTAATTATTTGATTATGTTTGCAGAAAGTATGTGAATGTCTTCTCCGTAGAGGACCTCTAACAAGACAAAATATTAAGCGATACACCGAACTCAGCGATGAACAAGTCAAGAACGCTTTGCTGGTTTTAATCCAACATAATTGCGTTCAAGCTTTCGCCACTGAGCAATCAGGTCTCTATTCCATTCATTATTTGCTTTATTGGGTAACGTAAACGTTCACGAAATGAGTTGATTCTTTTGGTTTCGAGAAATTGGGACTGAAAATTGAAACTTTTAGGTCATTTTTCTTTAATTGCAATTACAATCGTTATTCTTGAACTCAACAATATTTTAAGTTAATTGCAATATTTTAAGTTCACTAAAATTTATTGACTGATAAAATTGCAATCTGGGTATAGATAGATCTTTGCTTTTGAAAATAAGGGACACAACACTGTAGTTGAAGGTATTTTCAAAAATACTTTTGGGTTATAATCTTAACATGAATTTAACATTAGGAAACAACGAATATCGTTGTTATTATTTTTGTTAGATGTACCTAAATTGCATTTTGAAGTTGAATCTGTATCTTGGATATTAAAATCGTTTACATGCTGAAAGGACAACTTCCTCTTTGTTCTTTTGTGTAATGAAATGCAGTAATTATTACTTTTTTTTTTTTTTACCTTTTTATAATTTTAGAGATTCTATGTATGTTATTATTATTAGTTTTGTTTAAATAACATGAATGTTTTTTTTTTTCCTTTTCTCAATATTTTCTACATGTAGGTGGTATTGGAGATGGGCCAAAAGCTGACACTCAGTATGTGGTACTGTTTGACAACATACTTCATCGCTTGAGGTTTGCGAAGTTTTTGACAGTTGTGTCCCAGGAATTTGATAAACAAGTTAGTTGTTTTACATTTAGTTTGATGTTTGATAATGATTTGATGTGTGTGGTAAGTTCATTCTTTTTCCTTTCTGGTTATTTCTTCTGCAGTGTGAAGAACTCCTCCAAGGGTTGCTTGAACATGGTAGGCTTACACTTAAACAAATGTTTGATCGAGCCAACTCGAGTGAGAAGGAAGGCAAGTTTTTGTACTGGTCTCATGATTTAATTTTAGCCCCTTTAGGTAGTGAAAATTGAATTTTCTTCTATTTTCTATTTATTTTAATAGTTAAAAAAAAGAGAGGCATTTTTCTTGTCTGAGGAGTTTCGCACCCTCCCTTTATATTGGGTATGGCATAAACCAAAACCGACTTTGGAGCAAATTAGTGATGCTGTGCCCTAAATGACCAGTGATAACATAGGTATTTATGTTGGTGCATGTTAACCACTTAGCCTATAATATTTATTATGCAAATTGCATAATGCCTTTTGTTCTACTACCCTGATTTAGAGCAGTCTATGTTTAATGCTGTAATGGTCACTGATTCTATTTGGGCACACGATAGTATTTAGCTCGACACACAATGGATTACATTACACATACTTCAACTGTTTAATGTGCTTTCATGATACTTTAGCGTGAGTAATATTAGTGTGATGGGAAAATATTGTACCAAACATTCAAATCAGATGATTTAAATTTTTTGCTAGTGAAAGATTCCATTTTTTATGGATTTGTATGATATATTATACCAGGAAATCTTGTGGTTTTTGATTCTGTACGAGAAACTCTTCTTAAACTTGTCACTGCTTGCTATGTTGAGCGCTGCCCAGCGCCTGAACCACTTCTTATGACAAAGAATGAAGAAGAAAATCCAGCAAGGAAGCGAGGTCCTAAATCTGCAAAGGTATTTGCACATCCACGTCTAATTTTATTAGGTGATGATTGTTTTACGGTAGTAGTAGTAGTAGTAGTAGTCAATTACTTCGTGTAAATGTGTTGTGCATCATGCACTCAGTAATTTTCATTTCTTTTTTTTTCCTTTTTGGGTCTTAACTGTGGCAACAGAGCTAATAATCTTGTGAAAATTGTAACAGTGGTGTCTAGACTCTCATAGAAACTGTGAACGTATCTGGACTTATACTTTGATGCTGATTGATATTTGATCATAATTTTGAGATATCTTGTTGTATTGAATGTGTCTTTTTGCATGCTAGATGTAAAGAGCGCAGGTTTCTGCATATTTTTAGATGTCATTTTCTTGTCCATCTAGTTTTGGTACTGAAGGCATCTCTCCATGGGGTTTTTGTGCTGGACTTTGTTGCAGCATATCCTGCCTGGGGATTTGTGGTATTCCATATACATCATCAAATGAATAAAAATAAGATACTATCATCAAATGAATAAAAATAAGATACTGTAAATTTCATTTTTCTCTAAAAAGATCATTTGATTACAGATCAAGTGCATTACGCTATAAATGTTGATTTGTAGTTTGTTTTACGGTTAGATTTGTCTAATTATGAATGAATATTAGAACTGATATATAATGACTGATCCTTTATAATAATATTTTGTCCAGGAATTGCTTTCTGTTATTGAGCTGACACTGTTTTAGTTCTGAATGTGTATTTAAAGTACGAGTTTGTCACAACATTTTTCCAACATGTAAACAGAAAAAGGAGGAATCAGAAACCATAGAACAACAAGTTCTAGCAGCTGCAGTGCCCATGGAAGCAATGAGATTTTCAGTTATAACAAATATGGAATCTGATGTTGGTGGACAAGGAAACCAGAAGAAATTGAATATTATGACTCTCGGTGAGAAGGTAAGTAGAAAGATTGTTGTTCAAACTCGCAATTTTTACTCATATTTTAATTTACAGGTTTCTTATTTTACAGCGCAAGCATGATGCTTTGGAGTCAGATGAACGTGGGGCTGCAGATGAGCAATCAGTTCTCTATCGGGCCAATTTTGAGGAATTCATTCGTCATCTAAGGCATAAGGTAGTTTTTTTTTCCTCGGTTTTGTTTTTGAAATATAGCTTCTACATTCTTGTGCAGAGGATATCATACTTCTAAATTTTGAAAATAGAGAATTTGGTACTTTTCTTTTTCATATTTTCCTTTCTGAGGATGTTTAGGCCTTCACTTTTTCTAGTATAAAATGAATGTTCGAGCTTGTACTGTCCTACTGCCAACACTGTTTTTTTTTTCTGAATGATTTGGTAGTGCTGAAAACTTTGATTAATTTGTCAAGCATCTGTATGCAATCTATTCATGTATTTGTTTTTAGTGAGCACGAAATTCTTTTAAAGCTATAGCACTTAACCTCTGCGTGAACCTACCTTTTGGAAGATTTAAATGGACCTGTGCCTCAGACTGTTTTTATGAATTTTACTGATAATTTTTTGGTTTAGGGACATGTTTACTATTTCATACTGATTTAGGTAAAGGTCTTCCTCTATTGCTTGAAGAAAAGGAAAGAGCTCTCCTGTACAAAATTCTAACAAAAATATTTATGCAAGGCCACTAAAACTGTTGGGAGGTGATTGTTTTATGTAAATTTCATGAGCATGGGTTGAAAATGGGAAAATGCAACTATTTGAAAGATTAGAAGGATCTTTGTTGAATCCACTGGAGAAGAATCAAGGTTGAAGGTGGTGTAGCAATGAGCACCTGTAATCATCCTGCAAAAATTTTCCCTATTTCTGTATAGTTACCTCATAGGCATTGCTTAATGTGTCCTATATGATACCATTAAGAACACCAAGTTATTAAAATTTTCTGCAAGAAAAAGTGTCTGCTATTCCACTGTTTCTTGATGTGTTTT
Organism: Trichilia minutiflora; assembly: GCA_035590515.1. Lineage (NCBI taxonomy): Eukaryota > Viridiplantae > Streptophyta > Magnoliopsida > Sapindales > Meliaceae > Trichilia > Trichilia minutiflora. The sequence continues at coordinate 7,048 of JAVXUL010111260.1, forward strand.
CATGCATATCATTACTAAAAAGCTATTCTGTGAATGTGCTATTATATTCTAGGCTTGCATAGACAATGTGAGAGCACGTCTAGATGATGGAGCTGTCAATGTCTTAAGTGCTATGCTGGAGGCAACAAGGGATGCAGAGAAGAAAGTGAAAACAAAATATTCAGGTTCCTTCATTGCTGCATTGATTGCCTAATTGCTTCCATAACTATTACTTATATTTCTTGCTGGTGAATAAAGCTGTTGTTTTTTAGTGATTTCATTTCTATAAAAGAAATAAGAGAAAACTAATACAGGTTTGGTGCATAAATTGGAGTTCTGCCATTAATTGAGTACATTATAGTTGGTGGATCAGTAATTATTAGTGGTGGAACTCAGGCCTAGGCCTAGGCCTTTTTGGATAGTATTTAATCTTGGTTTTGCCTGTTCTAGCTTATCCAAGCAATTGCAAAGTCCAAGCGCTACATGTTCTGTATATATATATTGGCATTTTGTCCATTGAATATTCAGTTATAATTAGTTAAACTTGTCTTTTTCCCTAAATGTAAGTAGCTGTCTGGTTAGAAATGGAGTTACTGATGAAAGTATCTTTGCTTGGTCTTTAATGAGACAAGTCTAGGCATGTTTATTTCAATTTTTGGATATGTTTTACCTTATTCTTAATAGGCATTTATGCTGTATCAAGAATTAGCTATGTTTACCAATTTCTGACTACTATGGTGAATCCTCCTCCATTCTCCTTCTTTTTATTTCAATATACTATTTTGCTCTGTATATTTTCTCTTACTCTGCTAATGGTTTTCTCTTTCTTGTTGTTTTGGTTAATATCTTTGGAAGGCAATGAATCTAGTGCTTTAAAGACATTATACAGAATGATTCAACGAACAAACAAACAAACAAACAAAAAAGGCGTTATACAGAAATGAAAAAATAAATAGCAGCTTTCAAAGTAGTGGCCAGCTGGTTCTGTGCCAGACAGTCCAATCTAAAACAATGCCTTTCTATCATTGATTATGCAGCTTCCTTCGCTCTTACTTTTATTCAGGATAATGGTATATTTTGCAGTTCCCTTGTCATTAAGTTCCATTTACGAAGAGGTGATAAAAAGTGAAGCAGGTCGTAATATGACCCTTGATCATGTCAGAGCTTCTCTTGTTCAATTGGGTCAGCAACCATTTGTAAAATGCTCCAGCGACTCATACAGTATAGGTAGTTCCCCATTCAATATTTGTTTTGGCTGATTTTTTTAGTCTTTGATTTTAATGTGCATTTATATTATTTGAGCAGAATTTGATAAAATTATCAAAGTAGCTCAGAATGATGAGGTAATTTGATCTATCTGTTGTTTTCCAGATTCTCAAGCATTATTGTTTATTTTCTTGTGTTTTGAGGTTCTGCAACATTAGCTGTATGGCAGGTGGAATCGGTTGTGTTGAAAAGATATGGGAGGGATGCTTATAGAATATTCAGGTTGCTGTTGAAAGCTGATCGTCTACTTGAGACTGATAAGGTAATGACCGTTAACTAGTGGATCTGTTTTGAATTCTTGTGTGGGGAATGCAGTGCCATAATGAACTTATTTTGGTTGGTATTCTACTTGAATACATATGTTAACTGTATTTGCATTTATTGTGGAGATGGGGGGAGTGCTTTGCTTACATATGAGTATAGAACCTGTAGAAGATATTGTTTCTTTGTTATTTACAATTCACTATGCTAACTTTTATAGAGATTAAGTATTTGAAGATTGGAAGCAAATACTTCCCTTATCTGTAATTCTTCTCCCAATTCATATTAATGATTTACTTGGCAGTATGAGTCATTGTTTGGTACAAATAGTGTTTCCTAAATAAAACTCCTGCCAAAATAAATCCTGCATTGTTAACCATTTTGTCGTGCATGCTGTACATTTTTGTGGATAAATTGGTTATTATGGAGTTGAAAAAGGGTTAAGTATCTGGGGTGACTGCATCTGTCTACTAGGGGATATTACTTCTTTGGTACTGATATATTTTGTTTTCCACATGTTTACTAGGAGATATTACTTCTTTGGTACTGATAGATTTTGTTTTCCACATGTTTAATTATCTGGGGTGACTGCATCTGTCTACTAGGAGATATTACTTCTTTGGTACTGATATATTTTGTTTTCCACATGTTTACTAGGAGATATTACTTCTTTGGTACTGATATATTTTGTTTTCCACATGTTTAAGTATCTCGGGTGACTGCATCTGTCTACTAGGAGATATTACTTCTTTGGTACTGATATATTTTGTTTTCCACATGTTTAAGTATCTGGGGTGACTGCATCTGTCTACTAGGGGGTATTACTTCTTCGGTACTGATATATTTTGTTTTCCACATGTTTACTAGGAGATATTACTTCTTTGGTATTGATATATTTTGTTTTCCACACGTTTAAGTATCTGGGGTGACTGCATCTGTCTACTAGTAGATATTACTTCTTTGGTACTGATATATTTTGTTTTCCACATGTTTCTGTCCCTATCATGCATTAGAACGCATAGTCCACTACTACATGTTGCTGCAAGCAAGTGGCTTGCCAAGCCATTTTTGGAGCCAGTCAATTCTCATTCAGGCTGAGTTCTTGGAGTTTCTGATGTTCAGACTTTTGGCAATGTGGGAGCCATGTGAATGTTTAAATCACTATTAGTGTGTGAAAAAGGTTAATATGTGAAAGTGTGTGTAACAAAGTTGTGAGGATGGGCTGAAATATATTTCTATAACAGAAAATTTATATAATCAAACTGTCCCTTCGGGTTTATCTATAGTTTTTTTGATAAGCTAGAATCTGTTGTTTCTTAAAGAGAGAGAGTCAAGACATCAAGTCCTCTGTGTAAATATTGGCGTGGAATTCAGTTTACTATGTTAACTAATTAGCAATGTCCCTTGTGCTTGTCAGACAAGCATTACCTATATCAGAAATGTTACAGTTACTCTAAACTGATGACTAGTAAAAAAAGTCATGATCTCCTTGGGAAGCAAAATGCTTTTTGAAGAAACTTGTTTGTTTGACATTTAATATGCTAATCTTATAATAACTTTCTAGATTTCAGACACCACTTTTGTTGAAAAGAAGGATGCACCAAAGGTTCTTTATAAGTTGTGGAAGGATGGATACTTGCATATGGAGGTACACAACTTTTCCTGCTTCTGTCTGTGTACTCACTGGTACTTAACTTGATGGAATACCCTTTTATTTATTTATTTATTTTTGGGTCATGCAAAGTTTTGTCATTTCGTAAACAATTTTGCAAGCATTCATTTTGCCAAAATTTGGTTTAAATGGTTGTTGAAAATAAGAAAAACTCACTGTGATAGTACTACTATTGGACTTATGTCAGGAGCATTCATAGGCTCTTGAATGCTCAAAGACAGGGAGATTATGTGGTCATAACATTTGACAATAATTGATCATCTGATGGTGGGACAGAAAATTAACAAGCTTTCCAGATTATTAGTTCAAAACCGTCCCTCTTCTTCATATCTCAAAGTACAAAACAAATATAAGTATATTATCATACCTCGTACTCTTAGTTAACGAGGATGTAATGGGATGATGAACCTTAAGTTCATGTTAATAAAATTATTCTTTCTTTTTTTCAGAAATTAGTTGTATCTGGGGCTAGACAATCACAGTTCTTGCTGTGGAAGGTGAATAAGCACATTCTCTGGGAACATTTCCTGGATGAGATGTTTCATGCTGCCTTGAATTTGAGCCTACGAGTGGCTTATGAGCTGGATCAAGAAAAGGAGGTTAGTAATATATGATCAACCCATGATCTTCCGTGCCTTTTCCTTCAATCCAACTTTTATATGTCAGTTTTGTCTTTGGTTCAATGTAACTTTTTTCCCCTTAGAGCTTGTTTTAGTAGGTAGTGGTTGCTTTATGTCTATGTAAAGGAGTTGTTGACCAAGTTATTGGGGCCTATGGATCTTTAAGAATCAAATTAATTGGTAAACTCCAAATTAAACTGATGAAATTGAAAGTTGAAGTTGAATGGAACATCCTTTTTTTACGTCATTATTTATTGAAAAATGTTAAAGATAATGATTATTAGAACTGGATTTGTTTGCTTCCTCTATTCTAATATGCTTTTCCTTTTAGTCTTGTCATGAGCTTTCTTCTATTTTGTTTAGAGGGAAATAGCTCCAATTCTTAACAGTTCCACTGCTCACTGTAAACCAATAATGGAACATTGATTATTTTGTACCATAACTTGGTTTGAGGTTTGTGTGACTAGTATATCTCCAGTGGCATCTGCACGCCGGGATGTTTGTTACTGTGTATTATCCTATAATTCCATTATATTTGCTAGGATATCGTTAGCAATAGTATTGCAGTTGTCATGGCAGATCCTTTTTACCAAAATAGGCTTATGGAATTCAAAATGAAGATTTCCTCGGGTATTTAGATTTTAGAACTGAACACCAATGTGATGAGGGAATGCATTTGAATGTTTCACAGCCTCCTTGTGTTTTTGTTCTTATTTACTCTATTTTGGCCATTATTATTATTGCCCTAATTTCCTTTTGCATGTACTAATTTTATTTTTTGAAAACTTGTTTCAGCTCCTAAATCTCCCATCGGACAAGCGTATTGGAGCTCTTCGAGACAGATACGATAGAATAAGAAATGTCCGGATACTCCTAGAATCTTCACAGATGAAGCTGGACGATTCTATCATGCTTTTCCATGACTTCTGACTGGATCTTGTAAGCTGAAAAATATATAATTTCCTCAAATAGAGGAACGTTCTTTGTGAATATGCCATGAATTTTGTTAAAATTTTCAAGTTAAAATGGCCAGTAATGTAAAGAAGAAATTGATCAATGGGGCAAGCTATAGCAGATGTTTTGATTTTTCAAAAATCCTACTTCCAACATATCCTTGAACAATCTATCGTTTTTAGTTCAGGCAGGGCAATATGACAATTGTGTAGTCGTGGTGGATATGAGTATGACAATTGTGTATCGTTTTTAGTTCAGGCAGGGCAATATGACAATTGTCATATAATTATTTATGACAATTTGTTTCAATAAATTAGACTATCTAATATCTTTATTATTTAATTCTGGACTTGAAATTTATTTGATTATGTAAAATTTAACAATTTATTTACAATTTTTTATAAAAATTTTTTCCCACTTTTTCTTGTAAAGTTCATTGTTGTGTATATTATATTTTACTTTAGGTTCGACTTAATGGTTGATCCATCTGATATCTATGTACTTGTCATGTAAAATAACAACAACAAAGATGATAAACTAATTAATAATATACTATTAAAATCGTGGGGCCTTGGAACAACAGATAGAAAAATAAAATCTAAATCTTAGAAATTGAGAAGGAAATGAAATCTTAAAAAATTCACATGCAAGTAACGTAGATCCTAAATAGTACTAAAATCTTCCATCCATAGAGCATCCATCATCCACTATAGTACCGAAAAGCTGTTCAGAACAACAGCTGAAGCTTAGCTGGTGTTTGGAAAATGCGTTCCGTAAATTGGCTGCCGATCCTTTGGATTCTATAACACAAAATTCTGTTCCGTCCCAGCATGCTTTAGATTTTCATTAAATAGAGCAAATATGTGGGTTTCTACAGGAATTTCCGACCTCCTCAGCATACATCTTCCTCCTGAAGTTGCAATACAATGAATCACATTCGTTAGTCGTAGCATATTGTCGAGCAACGGATACTGTTGCGAATGGGCCAACCAGCACTTAGCCATCTTGTCCGGACGTGGAATTCAAAAGGATCTTTTATCACCAATGATACTGCTAACTTTTACTAAATTTAAGTGATAAAAAAGGTTCTTCAAATCATCCTTGAAACACGTTTTTAATTTAAATTAGGGTTGAAACTTAATTTAAGTGACAAAGTTTTCAAAAACGTAATGAATGAAAAGATTCAATTTTGTTTAGTAAGTCTAAAACCGAATAAATATATTGAAATATCTTAGTATATGATTAGGAAAAATAAGCTCACTTAAATCGAAGAGAGTTTCATTAAAAAAAATATTTCACCGTTTTTGCAGAAATCAAATGCCTCTTTATATAGGATGGGAATTACATAAAAAAGTAAATAATTGCTTTCCTAATTTGAAAAGAAAATTAATAAAATCCTATCTTAACAAGGTTATTTGGTCAATATAATGATAGATTCTTAAAATAAAACCCTTACTGAAAAGGAAAAGAATAAATATTTAAAAATTAGGCATGAATTCAGCCAAGGTAAAGCAACTTGAATGTAGGCTAGAAGGAAACTACTTAAGGTCTCAACAAACATACATGGGCTAGTTATAATAAATGATGAAGCTAAACTCTTTGTTTATTTGGTCAAGCCTATTATCTTCTTGATGTCCAACACACGCAGATTGAGCTTACAATTCTTCACCAATTTGGCTTAAGTAAGGTCATGGCCCAAAGGCCCACTTAGATGCACCAACTTGAGTTATTGAATCCTTTTTTGTAATGAGTCATTAGATCTACCCAAATACTCTTGAACCTTTTCTCCACAATGTGGCCTAATGCGAGTTGAATCATGCGGCCTAAGGCTTGTTGAAATCATCTTTTGCACATAGCCTTGAATTTTGGTTTTCAAATGCTTGATCATGCTTCTAGTAATTGGATTAGGCCTTAATGATAAGAATTCCTCTTGGTTTGCCTTGATATCTGCATCATTCCCCTCTCCTCAAAAAGCATTCGACCTTGAATGATAATCTGTAACATCAAAGGGAGATAAATCAGACACGTTAAACGTAGTACTAACTCTATACTTACCTGGCCAATCAATCTTGTAGGCGTTGTCATTGATATTTTCCAACACTTAGATAGACCATTGCTTTTAGCATCCAACTTAGATTTTCTTTTGAATAGAAACCTCTTTTTGCGAAGATGCACCCAAACCTAATCTCCAAGTTCAAATTGCATTGCATGCCTTCCCCTATTCTTTTGGTTAGCCTAGTGTTTGTTCTTCTTCTCAATTTGATTTCTAGCTTTCTCATGAATGGACTTCATCAAATCTGGCTTCTTTTTGCCATCCATACTAACAATTTCTTTCAAAGGTAAAGGCATTAAATCTAATAGAGTTAAAGGATTAAAACCATATACTATTTTAAATAGTGAATAACCAGTAGAAGAATGAATGTATCTATTATAAGCAAATTCAACAAAGGACAAACAATTTTCCTAAGATTTTGGATTAGAACGCACCATAGTTCTCAATAGTTGTCTAAATATTTTATTAACTACTTTAGTTTGACCATCATTTTGCGGATGACAAGTAGTAGAGAACAACAACTTGGTTCCAAGTTTAGCCCAAAGAACACACCAAAAGGGTGATAAAAACTTGACATCCCTATCACTAATAATTGTTTTAAGAATACTATACAATCGAACAATATTAGCAAATAATAAATCAGCGATATGCCTAACATTATAAGTTTTATGAAATGCAATGAAGTGTGCCATCTTAGAAAACCTATCAACTACAACAAAAATTGCATCTCTATCTTTTCTAGTCCTAGGTATCCTCAATATAAAATCCATATTAATGTCCTCCCAAGGATGAGAAAGCATAGGTAATGGTATCTAAAGACCATATGGTTTAACTGTAGATTTAACCTGCCTATAGGTAATACATCTTGAACAAATCTTTTCAACATCCCTTTTCATATGAGGCTAACAAAAGTGTTTTGTCAAGATATTTAATGTCTTTTCAATGCTAAAGTGTCCCATCAATCCCCCACAATGTGATTCATATACTAATATCTCACGAATTGAACTCCTAGGCACGCACAACTTGTTTTTCTTAAATAAAAATCCATCATACCTATAGAAGTCATTAAATACAGAACCAACACATGCACTATATACATTACTGAAATCCACATCATCCACATAGAGATCTTTAATATGCTCAAAACTCAATAACTTAGAACTCAAAGTAGAAAGTAAATTGTATCTCTTTAACAATGCATCAGCAATAATATTTTCCTTACCCTTCTTGTATTTAATCATGTAGGGAAATGATTCAATAAACACTACCTATTTTTCATGCCTCTTGTTCAGCTTGTTTTGCCTTTTGAGATGCCTCAATAAATCATTATCAAAATGTATAATAAACTCTTTAGATAAGAGGTAGTGCTGCCATGTCTCCAAAGCACAAACTAAGGCATAAAATTGCTTGTCATAGGTGGAATAATTGAGTTGTGCTCCATGAAGTTTTTCACTAAAGTATGCCATATGCTTATTTTCCTACAATAAAACAGCACCAATACCCTTCCCAGAAGCATCACATTCAATCTTAAAAGCTTTACTAAAATCAAGTAACACAAGAATAAGTGTACTACTTAGTTTATCTTTTAATGTATCAAAAGAATTTTGTTGTTCCTTTTCCCTTCTAAATCCTACTTCTTTTTTCATTATTTCGGTTAAAGGTGTAGCAATGGTACTAACGTCTTTAACAAATCATCTATAAAAACATGCTAAACCATAAAAACTCATCACTAGCACTTTTTGGAATAGGCCACTCCTTAATAGCCTTCACTTTCTCTTTGATTTACTTTAATGCCATGAATGTTAACTTTATAACCTAAGAATATGACTTCTTTTAAACAAAACATTCACTTAGAAATTTTAACATACAATTTTGCTTCACACAATGCAAAAAATATTACCCTAAGATGCTTTACATGTTTATCTAAAGACCTACTATAAATTAAAATGTCATCAAAATACACAACATAAAACTTACCAACAAAGTGGCGCAAGATATGGTTCATCAACCTCATGAATGTGTTAGGTGCATTAGTAAATTCAAAGGGCATCACCATCCACTGATACAACCCACGTTTAATTTTGAAGGCTATCTTCCACTCATCTCATTCCTTTATATGAATTTGATGGTAACCAATGACTAGATCAATCTTTGTAAACAAAGCAGCCTTATAAAGCTCATTAAGCCTATCATTTAATCGTGGGATATGATGACGATACTTGATTATGATCTTGTTCACAACTTGGCAATCGACACATTCTCTAAGTTTCATCATTCTTAGAAACCAATAGGACTGGAACAACACACGGACTCAAACTTTATCTAATAAGTCCCTTTGCTAATAGTTGATCTACTTGCTTTTGTATTTCCTTGGTTTCATTATGATTATATATGTATGTTGGTCTATTTGGTAGGGTAGCCCCACGGATAAAATCCATTTGGTGTTATATTCCTCTTATTAGTGATAATCCAAGTGGTAATTCATCAGGGAACACATATTCAAAATCCTGTAAAACATTAACAACAAGACTGGACAAATGTTTAGGTAAATCACTATTAGTCTATAAAGCTTCTTTGTACCTAATTATAATTAAAGCCTTTTGACAGGTCATAGCTCTCTTCAAATCTTTTTCTCTAGCAAACAAACTCACAAGCTTACCACTCCCATTCCTATGACCATTACTTCCTCTCTTTTTTCTATGTTTACACTCAATGTTTTCTCGCTTTCCCCCCTGAATTTGGGCATAGAATGTTTGGTCTCACTAGTTTTCTCTCTATTTTGTGTTTTTTCTTACTCACTCTCACTTTTATTCTTTTGTTCGGCCTTTGCCCTTTGTTGATCATTTATTGCTTGCATAATTTGGCGCTGATTATCCATCACTTGTATTGGCATTAAAGGTATCGATACATGCTTTTTCCTATCTTTCTCCAGCACAATTTTGTTTTCAAAACCATAATGAACAGATCTCCTATCAAATTGCCATAGCCTACCTACCAAGATATGACTAGCATGCATGGGAATCATATCACACACTACTACATCATGGTATTTGTCTATATTAAAAGGCATCTTCACCTGTTTTCATACCTTTAACTTATCTCCATTATTCAACCATTACCATTGATATGGCTTTGGATGTTTCATGGTTAGTAATTTCATCTTATCCACCAATAATATACTAACAACATTGACATATCTCCCTCCGTCAATTATCAAATACAAGCCTTTCTATTCATTATAGCTCTAGTATAAAAGATATTCTCCCTTAGTGCAATAGTTTCATCTTCTTTTTCCTTCACACTAGGACTCAGCACCCTTCTAGTAACCGATAATTATGAATCAATGGGTTCTTCCACCTCAACATCACTGTAATCTTCCAAAGGTGGTATCTCATCTTCACTTTCCTTCTCACTATCACTATAAATAACTTTATCTTTTATAAACATAACACGTTTGTTAGGACATTGAGAAGAAATATGACCATAAGCAAGATATTTAAAACATTTAATACTCTTAGTATTAGGTTTGGAATTAGAATTATTAGAAGTATTAATGATGTTCCTAGGCTTATCTCTATTGCCTCCGTTAGATCTCGGTTTGTCCTTTTTTTTTAAACTAAGCACCCTTTTGTTGATAATTAAGGTTCGGCCTCCATGGAGTTGTGTGGACCAAATAGGTGCTTGCATTTTTTCCTTTGAATTTAACTTGTTTCTTCACTTTGAAAGCCATATACAACATGTCTTCAAGCTCCACATAATTTTGCAACTTTACAATGTTGTGAATCTCTCGATTAAGGCCATTCAAGAATCTCGCCATGGTTGCCTCTCTATCTTCCTCCACGTTAGCTCTAATCAAGACAATCTCCATCTTTTGAAAATATTCCTCTATACTTCTGCATCCTTGTACAAGACCCTGCAATTTAAGATGAAAATCACAATAATAGTGAGAAGGTACAAAACATTTATGCATGATCTTTTTCATCTTCTCCCATGTAGTAATGGTTTTCTGTCCATTGCGCCTTCTAATTAACATCAGTTGATCCTACCATACAACAGTATAATCACTAAATTCTACTACTGCCTACTTGATTTTCTTCTTCTCCAAATAGTTATGGCATTCAAAAATCAGTTCCACTATTCTCTTCTATTCAACATATGCATCAGGATCATTCTTACCATGGAATGGTGGAATCTTCATCTTAATGCTCTTAATGTTTTTATCAAGAACAGATTGAGTGTTTCCACTATCATTGTTGACTCCATCTTCATCCTCATCATCACTATCAGATCTTATA
>JAVXUL010111270.1:0-18146 GCA_035590515.1 Trichilia minutiflora
AAAAACAATGGGTAAAATGGTCAGGGGGCTATTTAGGGATCACTGACAACCCTAAAATATTTTCTTACAAATTCTCTAGCAGACCTCCTATTCTAATGGTTTCCTATTCCACCTGAGCATATATCCACAATAGTTTGTTCATAGTTCAGAAAAATATTGCCATAAATTCGTAGAAAGGTGGAGAAAAAACTTACCAGATGTGATGTGTCGCGGGTTTGTTCGGAGAAAAAGAGAGTGTTGAGAGTTGGTAAGCCAGAAACTTCTGAGAAAGTGGAGAAAGCCCTGGAGAGTATGCTCAGAATATCTTTGTTTGCAAGTGAGGATAGAAAGGGAGAGAAAATATTTCTCAGAAGAGGAAGAGGTATTTATAGACGAACCAAAAGAATCCCGATCGTTGATTCCGATCCAATGGACAGGACAATGCCACATCACCCTAATACGAAACGTCAAGGGTCAGGTCTTTTCAAAATTTAAATGAGAAATAGGGCCCATCCTGACGATGACATTATTACAACCCGAGTATCATGGCCTTTTAGATTGGTCTATCAATGAGATAGTGACACATGGATTGACGGTTGTATTCCCAAGGAAGTTAACTAAAGGGTAACGGCAACCATTATGGTGTGAAGTACCAGTCGAGCAGAATCTGGTCAGTTTTTAATTAAAAACTGGGGGGCTTAGTGTTTGGGGGCATTTTGTCAAGGCCTAGCCTACGGGCCCAGGCCCATCATATAGACATATTATCCCCTGAGTGGACCCTTTGATACAACGTCATCCCGAGAGCCATCTGCACCATACAGGAGATAATGAGATTGTCTTGGATAATCTGTCTGAGGCTATTGGTCAGGAGGTCTCCTTCAAGTTATTCACGGTTGATCCACACTCAGACAAAGGGTTTTCAATGACAGGCCTTTTGGGCTCCATCTCGGGAAATCAGACTGATATGCTCCACACAAAGCGGCAGGGGCTCACGGGCACCCGAAGTATACAGGCTTTCACGACACTATTGCCTAGTGTCATCAAAGCCATAGCCCGCTGCATAAGGGCGTCTTGAGAACTAGGGGACTTTATTCTTGGGAGAACTGGAGGCTTTACTTAGAGGAACGTATACTCGGGGTCTCGGGGCTGACATGGCAGGAATATTATCACAGTTTTCCACGCCCCTTAATTTTTGCAACAGGCTGTCTTGGGCACGTCAACCATGCAATGACACGTGTTCAAAGGTACAAAACTCTATGCTTCCAATATGCAGCATCCAGAAATCATGGGAGGTACGTTTTTCAGATTTTAAAAAGAATATTCTATGCTTTAATGCACTAACTCTCACACACAAGTAAAACCGTCTCTGACTTAAGCATTGGAGGGTTTTCGTCGGGAAACCAACTTTACCCCTGAGGTTTTCATTGTTTTACAGTTCCAGGTTAACAAACAAGAGGAGAAGACCAGCTGGTGCTCGAGGTTGAGGACGACACCAACTTCTTGCATCAACAAGTCAGAATCGGAACCATAATCACACAAAGTTTGTGTCAGTCAGTTCATATAAATCCCTACTCATGCAATTATATATGTCCGTGTAATGCCACAGAATATAAATACCCACAAAAAATCTAGAACTACCCTAGCCTACCTAACCGAGCCAGAAATCTGCCTAAAATCATACTACCAATAAAACAAAAATGTATGGAGCCATTAGTTCCTTTGTGGTTCGGTATTTCAAACAGAAATGTGGAATGAAATAAAAATGCAAATGAGGGTAATAAGTGAGCTTACCTCTTATGAATAGAAGCTAAAAAGATTTGAAGACTTTATATGGCAGAGATTTATCAGAACAGACTTTCTATAGCAATTTTTGTAAATATGAAAAATGTAAAGAAAAAGAGACTATTTATAAGCAATCTATAGGCTTTGACATGACACGATTACCTCTAATTATTAGATAATGGCCCAGATTTTATCACGTCAGAGAATAATATTGATATGCTTAAAAAAGTTGTATTATCATAAATATCATTCACTTAAAGAAGCGATATATTAATATTATTATAAATCTGAAAATGATACATTTAATTGTCAGGTATTTTCAAAATCAACGTGGTTTAAAATGGCACATACAAAGTTAATGTATCTTATAATTGTAAAATTTAAAATTCAAATGATCTCAATGATAAGAGAGAGCTCGCAATAAAAACCATTTCCGGGTTTGAAAAACTGTAAAGTCTCATTAAAGCTTCATTTCAGCAAAAATTTGGAGGACACATGTTAATGATGAAAATTGATACTATTGTTTAGGCAAAACTCTGTCGATCCCATATTAGTATCTTTGCACCTATGATGAGATATTGACACCTATGCAAAAAATAAATCCTATGATCAATTTAGAGTTATAATGTTGATACCAGATGTGGACACTTAACTACCCTACTATAGCCTGGGTCAACCCAGACTTCCATTAAGTCAAAATTAAAATTTTCAAGTCCTCAAAAATAAGAATCGTATGGATAATTGAATTAGGAGCTCAACAACTATATCAAATCTGATAGAAAATAGGGACAATGAAAGAGGATTAGCAAGAATACAAAGATCACTATAAGCTCTCAAATCATATTTAAAGTTTTGTATAATACAAGTTGTAACTTAAGTAGTCATTATATTGACCTAGACTTATACGTAATAATTGTACTCTGACTCATTATCCAACAGCTAGATGCAAATCTTTCTTACAAATATCGATTATTCTTGTTTTTTGATGTCTCACACTCATGAAGACTAGAAGATATGCCATCAGCTACTACAAATATTAGCTTCATTCTAATGTGAAAGGGGTTAAGAACAACGAACCAGCACCTCACTTGCATTGATACTCTTAAAATTCTTTTTTTTTTAAATTTAAATACCTCACCCTTATTTTTTAAAATAAAGCCTTACTTAAATATTGGAGCTTTTATACAAAAAAAATCAACATCACTTATAACTTTTTCTTTATGATTTTTATCATTAGAAGGAAAATATTACGATGTATTTACCAACCCCGAAGAAACCTTATTAGTTGCTTCGTCGACTGCGAAAGAAAGAATTTGTTTAGTGTTTAGCAGTTTTTGTTATGAGAATTTAGGTATCAACAATTATATTTAAATATTTTATATAAATAAATATATTAGTTAAATTAAGCATTCAATCAAATTCAAATTTTTACAGATCTTGTCACATTCCACAATGTAACTGGTAGGAGATAAAAATCCCTCATCCCTCTTAGCCATCTAATGACATTAAATGAGAACGTGACCGTGATCACCTGTTAATTATAGATACAATGCTCAACACATCATATGAATGACATAAATGGACTCCATCCATTTCAATTCTAAAAAGGGCTCTGTGCCCAACATATACACATATGTACTAAAAACAATGAAGCTATATAGCATGTCTACATATACAATCCACCAAGGATTTACATATCAGTATATCTATAACACAAAGGAGGGCTTTCGAGTCCGAACATCATCTACAATGCAAAATGGATCCAATCTCTTAGTGAATGTATGTCGATATCTGATCCACTAGCTTGCACTTATAGACATCTACTACAAAAAAAGAAACCTGCAAAATTTGAGGGAAAGGAGGGATAAGTCTAGGGAAGACTTAGTGAGTGAAAAGAAATATCAATGAAATCATAAAGAAAAATATGGATTTGGTTCAGTATAAATCAGGTTTTAGTTAATGAAATGTAGTCTTGTATGTTGAGGACTAATATGCAAGGGTTGATGTGGACCAGCTTGCTAGGTTTGCAAATATTTCATTAAGGGGAAAAGAGGAAAAGCATAGGAAATGAGTTGTTAATCGTTAGTTACCAAGATTCATCTTCTTGGCTCGTGCATATGCTGGGTTAAATATACTAGAAGAGAAAGCAGTGCAGGGTGGTCAATTCTTTCATTTTTTCTTTGTATCTTGTAATCTTCTTCTTGGATAATAATAATCTTCTTTCTGGATCTTTTTTCTCTCTCGTATGGTTTTGTTTCTTTGCTTTCCTGATTTTGAATTCTGGACATTTAAGTTTCAGATTCATGTGCTGTTTGTTTATGCCATTGCTATAAATTCATTAGTTTCTGTGTATGGTGTACGAGTGTTTACTGAGAATCTTTGCTTGACAAGTCTTGCTGTTCTTGAGGTTGGAATTACTAGGTGGTTTTCAACAAGAAAAAATAATTTAATAAAATCTATAGATTGTACGCAGTTACTAATATGGCAAGCTATTCATACATCGCAAGAATACTATCATACACAAGGATATAACATGTAATCAAGCATCATGCACATATGTACATATAACCACATGCTGTTTAATCGATAAGTAAGAAAACACATCTTGAACACAAAATAAAACATTTGAATTCAGAGAAATTCTTTTAGTTTGAAAACCCAAATCATATCATGAAAGTCATTGGACTGGCTCATTTTCCCGGTGATTACCCTGGCCCTGGGTATCCCGAGATCATCAGTGGAATTTATATGAAGATAAAATATGCTATTTTATAAAAGATAAATTTAAATGCAAGAAATAGAATATGCAGAATTTTTCAAAAAATACACTCATCACTGACATTCGCCTCGAGCAACCATAAGATGACGTCCGTGACTAACTTGACAAGATTCACAGGTGGTTGAATGATATATCCATTGGGTTTCAATTGAATAAATCTAGCACTTTCGAAGTTAGAGAGCTTCCTAATTTTTTATTCGAATGATCTACATTTTGTTCAAACAAAATGATCGATTCGATCAAATGAATCACAATTCGGTCTAACGAATCTGGGACCAAAATTTTTCAGGGAGTTCCTCTAAATTTTGTACAAATGATCCGCCTTTCGTTCAAATGCAATATTCTATTCATTCAAACAAATTGCCCATTTGTTCGAGCAAATTGCACATTTTCTTCTAAATCCTTTCCTTAGCTGAAAAATATCATTGGGGTCCCACTCAAAATAAAACAAACATTTAATTTCATTGAGGTCGCTGTGTTCACACCCCCAAAACATATCTCAGCCAATCAAATTCTCAAACTAAATTACGAAATATGCTCACACGCATACGGTGTACGTGATTGATACAAATATATGAACAGTGAAAGTGTAAAATTATCAATTAGAATCTAAGCAATGGGCTCTTAAATCTACCCCTCTTAAATAAATTTTATCCTCAAAATTCAACGTACCTTAGTACTGAAAGAGATGGGGGTATTGAAGTCGCATCTGTAGCTCGGGCTCTTAAGTCATTTCTTTAATAGTATCACTCCTCCACAGAACCTTTATCATAGGGATGACTATACTCTTAATATTCGCTCCCGATGATCAAGTATGGCCACCGGTTGGACTTCACACTTCAAATCCTCTCTTAAATCAATAGAAGGCAATCTAATAACATGAGAGGGATCGAGAACATACTTCTTCAATATGGATACATGAGAGACATCATGTATCCTCTGTATTTCTAACGGTAGCTCTAACCTATATGCCATTGGACTAATCCTCTCAATAATTTTGAAAGGTCCAATATACCTTGGGTGAAGCTTTCCTCGATTCTAGAATCTAATAACTCTTTTCCAGGGTGATACCTTTATAAAAACACTTGCTTGTCTACATCAAACTCTAAGTCCCTTCTTCTATTATCCGAGTTTGACTTCTGTCTATCATGTTCTGTCTTCAACCTGTCTCGAATAATCTTTACTTTCTCAGTGGTGGCTTTGATTAACTCTATATCGTTTAGTTTCCTTTCGCCTTCTTCATCCTAGCATAAAAGAGTTCTACACCTCCTTTCATACAAAGCTTCATATGGTACCATTCCTATGCTGGATTGATAGCTGTTGTTGTAGGCGAACTCAGCTAATGGTAGATATCGTTCCCAGTTTTCTTGAAACTCTAATATACACACTCTCAGCATATCTTCTAGTGTCTGGATAGTTCTTTTTGATCGTCCATCTATCTGAGGGTGAAAAGTTTAGCTAAAATTCAACCTCATACACATAGCTCTCTGAAGATTAGGCCAGAATTGAGATATAAAATAAGAATCTCAATCTGACACAATTGTCACAGATACACAATACAACCTCACAATCTCTACCATATATAGTCTTGCTAGCTTATCAACTGGATACTTAGTTCTAATGGGTAGAAAGTGTGCAGACTTAGTCAATTTGTCCACAATCAACTATATTACATCATGTCCAGCTTGATTACGTGGCAGTCCTACCACAAGGTCTATAGTGACATGTTTCCATTTCCATTCTGGTATGGGTAATGGCTGAAGTGTTCCTAGTGGCTTTTGGTGTTCAACTTTAACTTGTTAACATGTCAATCATCTAGCAACAAATTTTGCTATATCTCTCTTCATTTCAGACCACCAATAACTCTCTTTGATGATTTTGTACATTTTGTGCTATCAGGATGTATTACAAAAACCAAGCAGTAAGCTTCTTCCAGGATAGCCTTTCTTAATTCATCATCTGAGGGTACACATATCCTACCTCTTAATGTTATGACCCCATCCTGGTATATGTAGAAGTCTCTAATATTACCATCCATGATTCTCTGACAAGCTTTCATTAATTATGGATCTCGTGTCTGCCTTTCTTTTATCTGATCTCATAGAGTCGGTCTCACAATAAAATTGACTAACATCGAGACATCTTGATCGCACTCTAATGTTACTCATATATTCTTCAATTCCAGTAACAATGAGAGGCATATTGACCAAACATACATCACTATTATCAAAGATTTTCTGCTTAAAGTATCTGCCATCACATCCAAATCATAATCCTTAATCAATTCAAGTCATCTTCTCTGTCTCAAATTTAGTTCCTTCTGAGTGAGCAAATACTTCAAGCTTTGGTGATCAGTGAAAATCTGACACCTCTCTCCGTACAAGTAATTTCTCTAAATCACAGGCTCAATAGATACTCCACTAGTTCCCGAAGCTTGTTAGCTAAGTATTTGAAAAAGTTGGCTTATCATAACTTCCATCCTGTTCATACACTCTTTGAATGCCTCTTTAGTTATGGATGTTTCATTTATTTGTTTTGTTATTTTTATAGTTCTTGATCAGGTATGAATGAGGGATTATGTGCAAGCTTGCTTTGTTTTAGGTGTAATTTTGTTACCCTTACTAATCTTGCAAATACAAGAATATAACAATATTGAAGTAAATAAAATGCTTCTTTTGTCCTAGACTAAAGGTGTTTCTTAGCCTCATGGGTGATTTTCTAGGTTGGTTACCTTAAAGATAGCTTCTCTTTAGGTTTACTATATATAGTTTCCTATAGAATGTTTTCTTATGATCAAGCATTCTTCGTTATCTAGTTCTACAAGTCTTGATACAATCGATGGTAAAATATCGATTTATTGTGATTCAAGACATTTGGTAAACCTATAAGAAGTGCCATAAGTATATCGAGTGGCATTCACCACGCCAAGCATCATGAACATCTATCTACTTAAAGGCTCGATCTACCTTGTTTGATTAATATCCATGCAAGTATAGTGTATAAAGGAGCATCAATGTATAACAAGAAATTTAAATTATAAAAGAATAACAGACTTATAAGATACTATTATGCTGTTAAAAATTTTAGAAAAATTATCAAGGGTTTATGATGATTACATAAAAGTGTATGTGTATTAAGGTTTAAATTCATCATTTTACACTTCAAAGTATAATTAACTCTCTCCATTTATGCATATTTCTAGTTTTTGATGTAAAATTTACTTTATTTATAATTTCAGTTAATTTTTATTTTAATACAACGAATGTAAAAAGGTCATCACTTTTTATCTAAGAGAGCTATTGAGGTGAATCTTGATCAATTGGAAAGCTAACTAATTGGATTAAAACTTTAATATTTGGTCCAACCATCAATTCGGGGTCTAAGTTATATTTTTAAAGTTATCAATCAAGCTCAATTGCAGTTCTGGTCCAGCCCGACCATGCTTCAATATTTTGTCCATATCTTTTGATAGAAATTTCGGATTGACTTGAGACAAGTGACAGCTGAAAGATGAGTCAAATATTTACAATTTTTATGTTTACACGGAAGTTGAATCATTGATCTTTGAGATCATCTATGATATTTTTATGATGACTAGAATATTTCAGCTTCATTTGTCAAAATTTTCAACTTAATTGTCAAATATTAGAACTACTTACTTTGACATTAGCTTTCACATTTGCCTATAAATAAGAGGCTTATTTTGTGTTATGAAAATGTAATAGATGTAATAGACTTGTTTGTAATAAAATTTCGTTCTCTTATTTCTATATCTTTTTAAAGTACTAGTTAAGATTAGGAAATTGATACTAAGGATATATGGTATGTTCTTTAAATCCCATCTTTATTTTTAATATTAAAGTTCTTTTAATTAATTGTATATCCATGTTTAAAAAAATATTTTTAAGTATTTAGACTCTTTGAATTTTATGTAGACATTTGACACATTGAATACTTGAAAAAACTTTCTTTGATTCATTGTAAAGATATGACACAAAAAATACTTTGAACATTAAATATCTTAAATATTTTTCTTACATATTTTTACCAATCAATTTAAAGGCATTATTTTAATCAAATATTGATTTTTAAAAAAAATATATTTTTCGTGTATCAAATGATTTTTATCTTCTAATTGGGATAACTCTTTAGTTAATCTCAATTGAGTTAACATAAAGGATCTAATTTATTTTTATCATCCTAAAATATCAATTTCTAAAGCCTTGGTGTTTTAATTTATATTTAATCTTTACTTGGTAATTTTTTCTTTAAAATTGATCTATCATTTATTCTATATTTTTTATTGGACTTTTGCTATTGGACCTTGACTTGCACATAATCCAATTGGACTCTTGAAAAAAAAATCTTCTTCTGGATACGACACTTGAACTCACCGACCTATATTATAACAAGACTACCTATACTTGGGTACAATAATCTAATTGAGATCAATCCACAAAACTTATTTTCGAGCACCATGTACTCTAGTAAGAGATTTGATCCCTATATACGACAGTCTTGTCTAGAATCTTAAGTTCAAATATATGAACTAGTAGATTCCATATTAACCATCGCCTATCCTTACACAATAAGAACACATATTCATCGACTTTCTTTCATTAGACACACCTAACCTAGTGCTATATAAACAACTGAACAATGTGTCTCAATGTTGATGGCAGTCGTGACATCTCGTATCAAAAGATTAGGAATATGAGTACAATTATGTAACAAATCATTGACTAGGAATAATCATTCATGTAATTTATCATATTAATTTACATTCAGTAATACATTCTTTAAAATATTATCTATATTTATGATCTTGTGACATAAGACTCGTCACTTAACTATTAATATCGAATACTAATAAATAATAGCAACAAAACATACTAATATGCAATGGCATTATCTCTAATAACAATACCTTAACTGAGAATTAATTTGAATGTATTTAAATTAGAAATTTTGAACTCATATCTATAACTCTTTACAAATAGATTCTTGAAACATATTATATCACTAGATCTCATATTACATAATATTAAATTAATAATAGCAATTGAATAAATATAAAATAAATTAATTATTATTTTATTAATTATAAATATATTTATAACTAATTATAAAATTATATTTATAAAAGATGATATCTCTAAACCGTGTAATATGATTGATTTTAGGATATATACCTAATAATTAGTAAGAGAAAAAGATAATGATCATCATCACATGGTAATATTGATCACGAGTGGTTCTACCTTAATAGGCAAATTCAAATAAGATAAAGACATAACTACTTTAAATACATTTTGGCAAATTCTGCCACAAGCATGCACATAATGAATGTCCAAGTAAAGAGAAATTCCAAAATTTCTTTGGTTCCAATCATATTCATCAATGAAGACATTTGGTTATATTTGCATGATGATGCATTGGTTATAATTTTGGGAGTTAGATCAACACCAATTAGTAGATAATTAATTGAAACTGGAAGTTCATCATATATAATTTTTAAGGACACTCCGAAATCCTTGAAAATTGAAGATTTAAAGTTGGGGACAGCAATAGGTTTGAAAAGTCCTGCACAATCTTGGGGGTCAAGGCCCAATAAATTGATACTCAAAGTAAGGAGTTTAAATTTCTTTGTATCATCAATAATAATAACAATTGAAGGTCTCTAATGATATCTTATATTTAATAATACTAGTTTTCAATTATTATCGTTATTAAATTTAATAATACCGATGCTCTGTTTTATTGTTAGTAAAATTGCAAAATTCACGTTTATTCGTATTTTTTAATAACGTATAATTTATTTAGTCGTTATTCTTTATAAGACAACGTCAATAGTTATTATTTATCAATAATTTACGTATTATATAATTTGTCTAATTTTTTTTAATAGAATAACTAATTCAAAACATCAATTTTTTAGTTTTATACTCCCCCCACCCTACGTAGGGATGGAAATTAGCTGAGGCCTGGCCCAATTCATCTAGTTTTAGGTCCTGGCCAGGCTACACTTATGAATAAAAATAATTAAATACCTAATAGTTTGTTAACATCTTTAAGCTTGGACTAAAATGTTAATATTATATAAAAATGTTCACAATTGTTAATTATAATAAAATAAGAATACAATTAATATTATTTATTAAATAAAAACACAGACTTTTATACTGGATGTAAAACTCAGGCCCGACTTTATATAGTTTGGAAACGATGATTCGAAGGAAGAATGTGGGGTTTCGTTGAACTAATGGATTGAGATTTTAACCGGCATTTTAAAACTATTGGAACTAATAGTTTATTAGGCCAAATATTTTAGGGATTTACATATACTTTTTCTTCTTTCTCTTATGATTTACCTGTATAATTTTAATACTGGTTTTAGTTAAATTAATCAAGATTTAAAACAATAAAAAATGAATTATAATTTTTTTTTTAAAACTTGAAAATAAATACACTAGTTTAAAATAAAATAATAAATAAACATTGTAAATAACAATAATTAAGTTCTTTAATAATTACATAAAAATAAAAAAAAATTATGAAACTAATTAATATAAATTTATAACAGTGCATGATTAAAATCTGTCATTTTGAGTGCTAATTGCACAAACGAAAAGAATAAGAAAAAAGTTTTGATTTTAGGATTAGAATTTAATATTATTATTTAAATTATTAAATAGTGTCAGTTTATTTTTCCATCTAAATCCGATCTATGAATTTATTAATCTATCAAAAATAAATCTCGTCGGATAAAATTAAACGAATTTAACAGATTAAATCCTACCGAATACGAAAGGAATAACTCTTTACACGGATTCAGAAAATCTTAAACTCCCTCAATTACATTTACACTCATTAATCACAAATATGCATCTTCAGTTCTCATGTAATTACTGCAGTACACATATTATTAAATTCAATAATATAATTCTTCTTCTCAAGGTTTAATGGAATAAGTTGTAGTAATTTAAGTCAGTCACTTTTTCAACATTACTTTTGTTCAATTCTATGTATAAATAAAGAATGAAAAATATACTTGTAGAAATTCGGGCAGTAACGTCTCTCCTTCTGTGGAAGGAGTCTAATTACTCAAATTTTGTCCAAACTATTACCAAAATCTGTCAAGAGAAGAAAATGTTTGTTTGAGAATTCCTGTGAAACCCATGTGGAAAAAGTCAAGCTAAGCAAAGAAGCAATGACGATTAAAAGCTTGTTTCCATTTTTCGTTTAATGAAAGCCACCAATTGACAAATATTATCAAAAACCTTGTTATAATTTTTCTAATTAGGACTCTTAGAATTGACAACTACCTACGCCCACACTAACTTTGCAAATATAGAAACGTTAAACAACAATTGGAATTGAATTTTAAACTAAGAATTAAAATTTAATATTAATCTAAATTTATTTATTTTAATATATATATATATATTATTTATATAAAGTTAAATTTTAATTTTATATTGTATCTTATTTATTAATTGTCAATCATACCAGTATATTTGCTCGAATAAAAATTTAGATCAGGACAGCACCATATCCTAAGCCCTGAATTTATAAAAACTATTAATAGAAAGTCTCATTCTACTTTTATCAGCGTTAATCACTCCTCTCTTTCATAGAAGAAACAATTTGATAACTTGTACAAGTGAATAAATTATATGAATTACATATGCCATGCGCCAGTAGTGTTTGTATTCAAATTGCAAAGTCATCAAGACCAGAGGCAAGGAATTCAAAATAAATAAATAAAAGAAGAAAAAGGTCCTTTAAATTATATTTCAGTTTGCATATTCATAAGAAAAATACTATTAGAATTGTAATAATTTAAATATTGAATTACAAATAATTATGTATAAATTTATATTCTTTTAAATAAAAATATGTTTATATTTAAGTTTGTAATAAAGATTACATGAGATAATCACTTACATGTGTAGTATGATGATAATGAATTAAATGATTTGAATATATGTCTTAAATTTAATTTTAATGAGTCACTTATAATTTAAATAGAATATCTGAATAATAATATGTTTAGTTAATCAGATAAAATTTAAATACTTTAAATTATTAAAAAATAATAAAAAAAACAGATTACGTGAGACAATTGGTTTCCTCTACTTTTTTTCGTAAGCAAAGTAACAAAAATGAAACTTGAGAGCATAAAAAAGGTTGAAATGGGTCCATTTTTATGTGCGCATGGTATAATATCAATATTTTATTAATCTTCTTGTCGCCAACAAAATCTTAAAAACTAAAACAAGAAGTGATTTTACCCAGTACTTTGAACAAACGTTTGCTTGTGAATTGATCAGAAGCTTTTACAGCTTTTGTCAATAAGATCATTTAACTTTTTCTGCTTTGAACTCGCACATGGTTTTATATTTTATTAGAGCTTTATTAACATTCCCTCGTCATACGGTCCAAGAAATTGACTTTGTTTAAACGTCTTAGAGATATATATAATAATTACTTAATGTATTCAACTTTGACCTGGCCACGTCAACATACATATATATAATCGTCAAACTTCAAACACAATTAAAGTTGTTCGCTAGCAAGGTATTAACGTTTCTGTCCCTAAAGTTTCAAACTTTCAATTTAGGATATAGTTTGATCAATTTCAACAAACCTATCCTTACATCCAATTCTATTTAAGGGTGTCAATTTAGATAAATATATCGTATTCGTGTTATGTTAATAAATTTATAATATTTTTTTTTACTCATCCGAATACGATATATTTATTAATCGTATTAAGAACCCTCAATCCGAATATGATCCATTTATTAATTGTGTCATCCATTTAATAATCGTGACATCTATTTATTAATCGTGTAATTTATTTTTTAAATAAGTTATATAACACAATATGATTGGATCATTAACTTAATCCAATCTATTCAATTCATTTAATTAATCAATATAAAATTTAACTTATTTAATTAATTAATTATTTAATATAAAATAAGTATCAAATACAAATAAATAAAATTATTATATTAAATAATTATTTACTTAGACATAATTATTTATTTAACCACGATTATTTATTTAACTAACCGTATATTAATCGTGTTTTAAATGAATAAACGAATTCAAAAGGTCAAATTCGAATCCGATACGATTATTAATCGTGTGACACGAATATGATCCGATTATTATTCGTATCCAAATTTTTAAATTCGAATCCGTTTAATTAAAGCACATATTTTAATTAGATATATTAAGTTTATAGTAGTTTAACTTTACCAGATCACTTAAATTTCGGCCTTAACTTATAATAGTCTTTAATATATAATATTAAACATATAAGCTTATATTTATTGAATTAAATCAAATAATCTCCTATTTGAATTATATGTGTTACCTTATAATTGTGTATTAAAATAATTTTATGAGCTCAAAATTCAATATCATTACTAAATACATCCCTAAACAATCCGGTCCATCAATCATACTAACTTAGGATAAAAGGAGCTTTTGTTATATTTAATCATATTTAAACCCATCAATAATCACGTATATTAATATAACCAAATGACATGAATCAAGGATGGATATGTAACTTGAAAATTATATATAATGTAATCTAAACATGTCTATTTTCAATTAGTCTATTTTATAAGATTAAAATATATATAGATTGTAAACCAATTTCTTTGTTAATGTAACCTTAAACCTTAACATGTTTATAATTGAAAAGCATCCAAAGTACAAATCCTCACTAAAACCTTATATCCTTGATAGATATAATACCTGTATGAGCAATATGTTCACGAAAGATCTTTGGATAATAATTTCTTAATAATCAGATTTGTAATCATAGAGTTTGTCCTAATATACTTAATAAACACCTAATCATTCTAAATTCTCTTTCTAATTACTAAGAAGTTGAAGTCTACATGATTTTATTGAAGTATAATAGTTTATTAATTTATATCTATGTATTGACTTTATATCTCATGTTGTCATCAGTCGTTACACATATTAGTTTCAACGTATTATTGTTGTCTTATCTACTATAATACTTGATTAGAGATATTTAAGAATAGTATTCAACTAATTGAACCCACCATTCTAAGGGTTATTAAATTTATTAAATATATAGATATGTAATAACAAAAAATATATAATAATTAATAATATCATGATAAAAATGAATGAATATCTTAAATGTCCAACATTTACATTGGATTTTAGGACATACACTAATATTTCATACATTATATTCTCTTGGATTTGTGTTTTTCTTTGTATATCGATATATTTGCTTGATCATATCTATATTTTTTGAAGAATGTATTGATACTTTAGCTTTCTAATCATAAGATATTGATATTTTGGCTTTTCTTAATACTTTTTTTTTTTTTTGCTAACTCCTATATTGAAACTTTTCTCAATCCTTTTGATCACTAGTACAATATTATTTAATAAAACTCAATTTATACATTTAGAATAATTTAAAATTATTTTCAAAATTTTCCAATCTTTCATATAATATATTTTTATCACATTTTTAACACAATCATTAAAATTAACTTGGTCAAATGCATAATCAAATGTATCCATTCAATCTTTATCTAATTTGACTAATGAAAATAAAAGCAAATAAAATCAATTACTCAAAATAAAATATAACAAATGATTAATCATTTTATTTATCATCAAAAACATATTTAGATGTCAGAATATATATATATATATATAAATAACCCTTTTTTATTAATAAAAATATTATATACAAAACAAAATATTCTTCGTAAAAATGATTTTTGAGATATATCTTAACAACGATGTGTCTCCTAGAAGGGCCTTTCCAAATGGTTTCACTGCCATCCATTGATTCGTTTACATCACATATGATCTATTCAGGACCATGAAGCCCCTTGTAGTCAATTGGTACTTCCCTCCAATCACCACTGATCGTCCTCTAGACAACTCACTAAACCTCTCAATATTGGTTTTCGTTTACTATTATATCCAACGTGTGTTCTAATACTCTTGGACTCGTCAACTCCTGAAGTCACTCTATATTGTCCCATGGCCTCCATTCACGTCCTCGTGCTGTTGATCGTTGTCCCCAACATCTTGTACAATTTTTTTGGCCCTTAAATTGGTTTCGTACCATTAAGGTCTTGTATCTTTTATCATTCAGGTCAGAAAAGTTTAGAATTGATTTCTATTGGTCCTCTAAGTTTTCCATTTTGTGCCACGGGAACCTCAAATTATCTAATATTGCAATTGGTCTTTCGAGAATCGAGATCATATTCAAAACAAAACAACTTTATATATATATTTATATATAGGGAACTACAATAGACTTAATTCTTCACCTATATATTTACCAACATATTATAATTCATAAGACTTGATCAACGTCTTATTCTCCACCTCATTTACGACCAACAAAAATTTATTTACCATTTATAATAGACATTATTATATTAAAATATATATAGTTTATCTGTCGTAAAAAATTACTTAAAAAACATTAATTCTTAATTTTGTTGATTATAACATGTTCATTACTTTTTAATTTTCCTTCTTGTTAACAATTTGATTAATAGGTCATACAATTACAAAGACACCAATAAAAATAGATATAGTCATACCTATTTTAAGCTGAACTTTTGTTTCAAGCATATCTTACATATTTTATGACTACTATTAAATCACTTTCTTTTCTTGTTTTATGGGGAAAAAGACAAGAATCAATTCAATATATCAATGAAGAAAGAAGTAAACATTCATATTATTTTATTCTACAGACTTTGAAGGTTTATAGCGCTTTTGGCAACTATCCTACCAAAACTCTAATGAGACTGCTCACCTAATGCCATTATTATTCAATAATTAATTAATAAAAGATGGAGAACATTAATTAACCCATAATGCTAGTAACAATAATGGATCAAGACACTTGTCGTGTGAAAAACATATTTCATAGACAACAATTAAATAATTGTTTTAGCCAATTAGTACATAATGCTTAACTGGACTTGGGTTTCCATGCTTGCTACTGTCCATACACAGAGAAATTAAAAATAGAGATTATATCAATAATGTTTAGGGTAAACTATAATTTATCTCTTTTTTTTGTGGTTTAATATCTAATTTTTAAAAAAAATACTCGATACTTCCTTTTTTTCTTTCTCTAATTTTACACTTAAAAAATTATAGTTAAATCAAATCAAATCTTATAATTTTTTATAACAAAATCAAAAAACAAGCAAAATCAAGTAATTTTTGAAAAATCAGATAAATAATAAAATATTAGACCAAAAAATAGAGAGAAAACGGTAGCTTACCTGAATCTTTACATTATAATGCCATCTATAAGCTTATAATCTAAAAAATATTTTTATTTATGTTATAAATGAATAATATTAGAAATATAAATTTTACGTATAAATTCATTTGTACAAATTAACATGATATAATAGTTTCATTTTTACTTAACCCACATTGTTTGTTATTGGTAATTATATTAATTTTATATTTTATTAATTACTTATGTTACATTACATTACATTAATTTATATATATATATATAGAAAAAAATTATATTTTTAATATTACTCGTTACAAATAATAACACGCCTATTTGCATTTAACATTTCTAAATATGTAATGCCGAAAATATTAGTATGACCCTCGCTTCATTCCATGTATATAGCTAGAAATTAATTAAAATATATATACTGACTCGTCCATGTGAGAAACTTGGAGCTAAGAGGGGCCTAGCCTCGTTGAAATAAAGAATATTGATACTATAAATTAATGATTTTGCACAAAATATACTTGAAAGTTAGTTTAAAGATAAAGACTATCCTATTTTTATACAAATATTATAACAATACAATAATTTGATGTGAGATAAATTCAATTTCTAGCAAATATAACAATAAGTAATTAAAAATTAAAACAATATTTTTGTCTGTACATGTACATGTGCTGAAGTACTGAATGCGAGCAGGACCTTGTCAAATTTAACTATAGAAAAGAATAATTAACGTTTTCTTTAATTTTTATTTGTTTGATCCGCACGTAGTGCTGTTTAACGGCCGGGTTGGCCCGCGAACTAGTTCGGCTCGGCCCGTAAAAAACTGAGTCTGAACCGGCTTGAATTATTATTTATACGATCCGGATCGATTTCGGACCAATGTAAACGGTCCGGTTCGGTTCCGGAATTCTGAAACCACGAAACCGGACCGTAATAGGCTCGGAACCATTTCAAACCCGTTTGTTTGGTACCGGGTTGAACCGGCGGTTTGGTTCAAAACCGCTGGGTTGAACCGACCCGACGTGCCAATTCAACCCGGATCAAATTTTTTTAAAATGACCGTTGCAATGCAACGGTCAAATTTTTTTGACCGTTGCATCCCCCCTCAAACCCTATATAAACCCCCATCTCCCCCCTAATTATTTTTACAAATTACAATTATTAATTTTTATTTATTCTTCAATATATTTACAATTTTTTACATACTACCAATCTTTAATTTCAATCAATCTTCTTCGCAAGGATCTACAATTATTGTATTAAGGTTAGCGGTAATAATTTAAATTTTATTATATATTAAAT
>JAVXUL010111290.1:0-18143 GCA_035590515.1 Trichilia minutiflora
CTCTTTAAATATGAAATCTCCTCCTAAAAAGAGAGTTTGTTTCCTTTACAAATTAGATTCTCCTCTTTTTTAGGTTTTCTAAACTTCCTAGACAACTTCCTTCCTTAGGAGAAGAGTTTTAGATGCCCAAAAATAGGTTAGAAGATGAGTTGTCACGTCAAAAACGCAGAATTGCGAACTCCAGAATTTTTCTCGCGTCATGGCCTTAGCCGTGCCTATGATTAGTGTCACGACAGTTTTCCAGATTTTCTGTTTTTGCTGGGTTTTTCTTCTGGACATTTTTTGACTTGCTGGAATTATTTTTTTTCAGCTCCAAAAATCATAAACTTCATCCTTAACCTGATTAAGAAGACAAAAACACAAAACAACTAAAATCCATCCTTAAACCACAATTAATGACATTAAAATGAGGAAAATAAGTATGGAAATCATGAATAAAATATAAGTTAACAATAAATATGAAATTATTTAATTAGAAAAGAAAAGAAAAAATATAAATACTTGATTTTACATTTTTTCTTTAATGTTAATTCAAGCAATTATCATCACTCCCTCTCTCTAGTTGGACAGCCAAGAAGAAAAAACCATGAGGATGGTGCTAAAGTGAAAAGAACTCATGTTTTTCAGTTTAAAATTTATCAAATCTTCAAGTTAGAAAGGTAATATACCAAAGCCCTAACTTTATTCTTTTGTATTTTCATTGTTTTCCATGTTTTTTGTATGTGTTGCTTAATGAGAAAAAATCAATTCTTGTATGATGAGGTCAGAGAATCCTTCATAATATACAATCTCCCTTGACTGAATCTGTATCAATCGCTTTCGATCAACCACATTACCCACATCACTTGAAAGTGGTTCCTCAACTTCAAAATTACCTTTTTATTAGTTTTTGTTCTTAGTTTTCTTCTTCTTAATTTCATGCATCTCACAATCAAAAGAGATATTAGCTAGGGAGAGAAATGACTTGTAATATCTACAAAAAGAGATAATCAACATAGAACCAGAGTCAAGAATAGAAATGATTGAAAATAATAAATAAAAACTAAAAAAAAATTGATAATACATAACATAATATAATGAAAGTCAATTAGAAAGACAACATTAATTAGTATAACTTGATCAATCTTGATATCTGTAATTTGATCACTTCAAAAAAATAGTTATCTTATCACTCTCGAAAATAGTTATTAGTATTATATTCTATACCACTCTAAAAAATAATAGACATATAACTTTCAAAAATATAGTAATTTTAATAATCAAATTCCACTCTTGAATTCATGTTTATTTTATTCTCAAATTTTATTACACTGTCGCATATTACTGTAAAAAACAATGCATTTTTAATTGTCATACTCACTCTCAAAAATAATTTAATTCTATACTCTTGAATTTACTCTCGATAATAACTCTAAAAAAAAATCTAAAATATAACTCTTGGAAAATCATTTATTTCACACTCGAATTTAACATTTATCACTCTCAAACAAATATCTAAATTATGTATAAAAATTAAAACTACTATTCTCAAAATTGATCACAATTAATTTTGAAAGTGATAATTTATTTTTTACGAATTTTGATGAAAAATATATAAAATATATAAAATAATAAAACAGAATCATTACTCTCAAAATTGATCACATTCAATTTGAGGGTGATGATTCATTTTCGAATATATATTCTCAATTTTAATACAATTCAATTAACACATAACATGTATTATATGTTTGTTTCATTTCAAATTAGTTTAGTTACGAAAAATATATAATATAAATAGTTTAAAACTCATAGTTTAAGGTTTTACATTGTCCTTATAACTATCACGTTAGAATTTAGTTGAAAAGAAAAGATATAAATAATATGAAAAAGATTATTTATTTTAATTTATATGATTTGAAGGTAAAATTATTCGATGAATTTTTTTTATTTTTTCATTAAATTTAAAAATATATTTTTAATTAAGTTATTTTTAAGATTATGAGTTAAAAGCTATTATTTTTGTAAATTTCTTAAGTTTTAATAGCTTTTTATTTTCTCCCAAACGAAAACGACTATCAGTCAAATTTAGCACAAATCAAAGATCTATTTATTGTAGTTGACATATATGATAAATGATAGGAGGTACACCAAATTCCTCCTGAGATTCTCAAAAGGATAAGAAACTTTTTGAAACTTTGATTTAAGATATCTTTGAATTTATTTACTTGACAACGACAATGTCTGCAGCCTGTACGTATGAAAAATGAGCAATTACGTGTATGAACTGATTCAAGATTGGGGGCAAGGCTATGATAGGCTTCTTTATTTTTCTTAATTCGTCCACTGTAAGACCTTTTTCTTATATTTTTAATTTTTTTTTGTTACAAATCTCAATTATCTGTTTAATTTTTAATGTTTGGAATAAAAAAGGTTTAAAAAAAGTAAAAGACATTCTAACATGAAAAAGTATATTTTTTTCTTCCAAATAAATATTGTTCCAACTAACAATAAAATAAAGTTTTTGTAAAATATCAACATAATCGCCTTAATATTTTGCCTAATTAATAAGTTGTAATTAATAAATATTAATTAGGCAAAATATTGGGAGGTTAATGGTTGTTCTACAAAATATGATAAAAAGATACTGTGCTTTCTTTATTTGTAAATCATAATTACTAAAAACAGAATAAAAAAATTTACAAAATGTAGAGCAGTGAATTAAAAATGTGAAATAAAATAATAGTATTTCAAAAGGTTCGGCTATTAAAATTTAAAATTGCTCTCCTGCCGATAGATATAAAGTAATACAACCTAAAATAAAAGAAATCAATAAAAGAGATTTCAACAATAATATATATATATATATATATATATATATATATATTTTTACACAAATTTATTAAATAAATAATTAATATTAAAAGCATGTAATTGAATTTTGTCTAATTTTTTTCACTTTCTTTCTCTACGTCATTTTTCTTATTTTTTCACTTTCTCTGCTCTGCCCTTTTCTTATTTTTCCAATTTCTTCTTTCTTCACTTCTTTCAGAAGAATTGAATCATAGTAATTAAAAAAAGATTTTTTTTTTCTTCACTCTCTTTCTTCTTTTCTGTTTTCTTATTTTTCCAGTTTCCTTATTCTCTTGTTTCCGAAAAATTGAACTCTAATAATTACAAAAATAATTCAAACTTGGTATTGAGCCTTTTTTTTTCTCTTCTTCACTCAAAATTGTGAAAATTTAGGGCATTTCAGACTACTTTCATCTTCGAGCAAACTTTATATTTCAGAAAGAGAAAATTTGATTGATTCTTTTAATAAATTAATTAATTTTTTAATAAATTGATAGAGCATTGCCTGCTTAAAATTTTGAAATCCTAATTCCAATTGAAAATCTGTTCTTGAATATATTTTAAAATTTTATCTTTAAAATATAATAACTTTTTCTACAGATCTTACAGATCTATATTTTGTGAATCGTAAAATTTTTTTACAACTAGACATCCATAATAGCTTTCCATTCATATATAGTTCGCCATCTGGTTCGTCCGTCCCTGCACTACTATTCTCCTGGGTGCTACGGCTGTTTAATGGTGTTAACTGCCTTATTTGATGAAGAAGAAAGGAAAATGAATCCACTCCATAAAAAGGATGAAGGATAAGTGTATATATATTGTATGTATACCTAATGAAAAACCATCTCAAAAATGACAACAGAATTCATATTTTAAACAAAAAAAAAATTAATTATTACGAATCGATTCTCAATTG
This sequence comes from Trichilia minutiflora, assembly GCA_035590515.1. Lineage (NCBI taxonomy): Eukaryota > Viridiplantae > Streptophyta > Magnoliopsida > Sapindales > Meliaceae > Trichilia > Trichilia minutiflora. Next base: position 3,752 of record JAVXUL010111290.1, read on the forward strand.
AAGAAAGAATTGAATATTCATTCATCAAAACATTCATTTTATAGTTTGATCGAACTTTTCTTTTAAAGAACCGATTAAATGGATAAGAATAAAGATAGAAATCTGTTTTAAATGACAATATCAATACGGGCAATAATAAAATTTATAATAACTTATCCATCAATTTTATAAATTGTAAGGGTTCAAGTCCCTTTATTCCCACAAAATACCATTCGACTCTTAAAACACTTCTCCCACCCTTTATTTTTCTTTTTTTGTTAATGGTTCTTCCAATTTGAGTTTTATTTCATATATGTCTGCACTCTTGCTTGATCTTCATCTTTAAATTTATTCTACTTTTGAGTGCTGATTTTTTCTAGGCGACAAAATAAACAAAAATTGATTAAAAAAAAAAACTCATAACTTTTGGAGAAAACGTAACAAAGTATTTAGTTCTGCATACATAAACTCTTCATCACAATTAATGATATTAAATAGTCAAATTTACATGTTTTTTCTTTATTTTTTAAGATCTTTTGACAAGTGGCTATTAATGATATTGAATGGTCCAGATTATATGTTTATTTTTATTTTTTTATATTTAATAACTTTTTGTTAATAAAACTAAAAACATATTTCAATCTTATTCTTTTATCTTCATTTCAAAAATTTCCAATCAATCAAATTCCTAATTTCAAAAATTCTCAAATCAATTAAATCTCTAATTTCACCATTCAAAATATCAAATTCAATTGCCAAATTTCTTTATGTTTATTGGCATCTCTCTTTTTCTTTTGTAATTTCTCCTGTGTTAAAATTATAATTAACAATTTTTTATTTAATGGGAAAAAAAAGTAAGAAAAAGAGAGAGAGTAGAGAAGGTCAGAGAAGGCCGAAGAGAAAATTTGGCGAATTTGATTTTCTTTCAAGAACAATTGGTGAGTTTAGAGAAATCAAAGATTTAATAAATTTGAATTTCTAAAGTTAATCAAATGATATATGGGGTGTATTTTTTATTTTAGGAATAATTTTAATAATTAATTAAATAAATATATAATCTTGTCTATTTAATACTGTTAATACAATATATTAACAAATCATTCAAAGTAAAGGGAAAACAACAAGAGAAAAATGTAAAAAGATTCATGAAGAAATTTATCCTCACTATCTCTTTCAATACACAGTGATTAATGTTGGATGCATGAACTTGGATCATTTTATTTTTCCCTAGTACATATTTGTGCCAATATATGACCAACTCATCATATAGTATACATGTTTGTTCCATCGTATGACTAAAGACATCTTCTTTTTCACTCCACGTATAATTAATTAACGAAATAGCATAAAGTTTCGTAGACCCACTTGTTCAAAACGAGGAACCAATATTGAAAGACGATAGCAGGAAATCATCAGTGACCTTGTGCTTACAACAATTTTGATTTAGACGTCGGTGCGGTAACTTAATTATCAGATGGTAATAACAATACAACCTAATTTTGATCTCAAACGTGTAGTTTTGAGTTTTGTTTGTTTACATAAATCAATAATTTGTGTATATAAATAATTTTTATGCATATTATTAAAGTAAATTTTTGTTAATAAAAAAAAAAACTCAATTCAAGAACTAATAAATTTTATTTTTTATTATGTTTTAATTTATTAACTCAACTGTAAACTGTTGCCTATTTACATAATATTAATATTTCTTTTTTAATTTATTAACCATCAATTATAGGTGTGTATTTATTTATTCAAGTAAATTTTGTTAGACAGCTATCAAATCGAAAATTTTAAACTCGTAGAAAAAAAATTAAATAATAATATTTAAAAATAAGTTTTTTTGATATTTTTTTTTTATCATTCGGAGTATTTTGGTAGGTTTCGTCATATTAATCTTGAGGAAGATATTAATTGAGTATAATATCATCCAGACATTTTACTTAAATCACTGGTAACTAGTTAAGATGAACTCATGACATGCGTCTAAATCACATATTCCCAACTCAATCAATTATCCCCAAGCTATACCCATGGATAGTAAGGTTTTTTTAAAAACCCCAAAGCTTAAAAAACAACTAAAAGGAAACAATAACAATTCCGAATGAAATCTATGACAAAGTCTTTGTTGGCATGTGATTAAATTAAACAAGGATGTATGTAAAAGGAACTGAAAGTTTGAATGCACGAGGGTAGAGCCATTAGAAGGCTTACAAACAAGCAACCAAAAGGAAAGTAAAATAATTCTCAATGAAATCTATAACAAGGGAAGCTTATAATGTTAAAGACCAATTAGAGTTAGGCTATGTCCCCTCTCTATCTCTATATAAAGAAAAGTATAGGATTAAAAACCTTGATTCTGTCTTCTTTCTATTGAGTAGGCTGTCATAAAATAGAGAGGAAGACCTAACCTTTGGTACGTTGAGTCAATGGCCAAAATAGGTACGCACTCTAACACATAATTATATTCTATAATCGTATACGTAAGATCTTGGTAAATAAGGATTATTTGAATTCTTACAATAATTAGAAAATAAAAATTTTAATTTTTAATGAGAACTTAAATTTAAAAATAATTTTAGTGATTGATAATTATCAAAGTAATACAATTGCTAAAATTTATAAAAAAAAATAAATTATTTTTTCTAATTATTATGAAGATAATTTATTGCAATAAGGTGTTGTTTTATGTAATTTCATGATACATGCGATTTAGTATCATATTCGATGTAAAATTACATAATAAAAATGACTAATAATTATGATATTTTTCTTATTTTTTAGAAAAATTTTAATTATGATTTTTCTTGTTGTTATCACCAAAGTGATACAATTATTAAAAATCTAAGGCTAATTAAAATTTATGAAAAATAATTTTGATATTAGAAAATAAATTATGTGATTTATGATTAAATGAGATTATCATTAAAAAAACTCATAAGGATAATTAAGAGAATTAAAACTTGCGTGGAAAATACTATAAGATGTAATTAAGAAATTTATCTACCCAAAGGGGATAAATTTTGAAATTATTTATTTGACTTGAATATATATAGTTTGGAGAATTTTATCTACCCAAAGAGGATATATTTTTTCATATTATATGTATTCATATTTGTTGTCTTCATACATAGAGACCACTAGTAGAATTATTGACTCTGTCCAAATGGAGGCTAATAATACGGAGTCTCAATATTAATACTCATTATTGTTAATTGACTATGGTATAATTTTTTCCAATAGTTTTCTTCTGATTTAATGATAGCAACACCTTGATAGAAGTCTTGACTGGTTTAAATTATAAGAATTGGAAGCAAGATATAGAGTTTGCTCTGAAAATTATGGATATAAATTTGGTTGTACATGTAGATTCATCATTACCGCTCACTAAAGACAGTATTGATGATGGAAAATACTACTATAGGAAATGAAAAAGGGCAAATCACCTTAGTTTGTTAGTAATAAAGTGATCTATTATTGAGGATTTGCTTAGAGAATTACCTGAGATTGTTAATACTAGAGATTTATTTATTGAATTAGGGAAAAAGTATAATCCAGATATAGTTTATATAACTTTCTGGTCTAACCATATTGGACCCAACTTGATCTATTCCCAGTTCGATTGAATCGATCAATGTTCTCAAGTTCGATTTAAGGCTCAAAACAGTTTCAATTAAAGTCAAACTTGATAGCCCAAGATTTTTTGACATATCGAATTGATCTATGACCTCGGAATTTGGATTTAAGCACTCAGAATTCAGAGATTTTTGAAAGTGCACGAATAAGGAAAAGGAAAACACCTGTTTTTGGACATCCTCGGTCAATTAACACATAAAAGAAATATTAGATTCACTATTCCTAACTTAAATAAAAAAGAAAATAAGTACTGTTAGACAAATTTGAGGTTCGAGATCACTTTGACTTACGTGAATTCTAAAGTATTCAGAGACCGTGTATACATAATAATTATATAAAGCAAACAAGATCATTCTAGTTTTTGAGCAAGAAAACCTGAAGAACACTAAGAAGCTATATTTGCAGTTGCATTTGAATATGTATAAGTTTACCTTGTTGAAATCTAAAAAAATTTTAAATGAAAATTGATACAGTAAAGGATGCCAAAACATGAAGGATTAAGAAATTTGAATAAGTCAAATGAGAGAGAATCAAGAATAAAGTAAGGATTAGAGTTTATCTTATAGGAATAGTTATATTGAAGTTAGATATTAGTTTTCAATTTATTTAGAAATTTTTGTATTTTCTCTTAGAAGAAATATTATTTTTAGTTTTTTCTTTTAAAACAAGATTAGATTATACTTTAATATGGTTCATGACTCTAGCATCAATGTTAGTAGTAATTTTGATTGATAAATGGTATAAACTTTCTCATTTCTCAATATTTTTAATTTATTTCTTATATAAAGAATTATGTTGCTAAGATGTCTTTACATCCTAGACACTGTGACATAAACGGTTGAGTTATAGATTTAGGAAAGGATTAAAAAGTTAATTAAAGTCAAGAATTCTTCTTATACTGTATCATAATAATGATTGAGAGATTATACAAACTATGCAAGAAGATAACTAGCTAAGACTAAATATAAAATAACCATTTGTGGATAACCTTGCTCTACTACCTAATGTGGTAATAGACATATTTGGTCTATAACTTCTTGTATAAAAAAATATAATTTATCGTCTTTAGATTCAGATACAACAACCTCTAATTCTCACTCAGTTAATATTTAGGTTTTTTTATAGGACTACACCATAAATCAAGAACTCTGAGCAAAAAGACTAAAGTTCTTAATTCTAATTCTAGTTTCTTTTAAAGAGTTCAGTCTTATAAATCTTTAAAGATAAAAGATAAAGGTTCTCTTAATAGCTCAATTAGATGCAAGCAACATTTGCAATCTTTTGAATTTTAAGTTACAACTTTAACTGAACCACAACTATAGCAATCAATAAAATAAAAAGAAACTACAAAAATCACATAAATTTCAAATTCTTTATTAGGAGATTAAAGAGAATGAGAAGGATATAAATTTAGTGTTTATTATATTTATCATAATGAGAAAGATTTTGATATTGGGCAAGATTTTAATTAGGGACTTATAATAGAGTGATTAATGGTTATAATTCTGATAAATTGATTGGATGCCATGAGAGATGAAGTGTAGTGTATATAATAGAGGTTGCGAAGTGGTTAAGTTATCTAAATAGTTCAAACCAATATATTGTAAATGGATGTACAAGATTTACAGGGAAAGTAAAGGTAATACTGAAAGATTCAAGACTAGGCAACTAGTAAAAGGCTTCGGATAAGAGAAAATGGATGTTAAGACAACCTTACTCAGTGATGAAGTAAGGTAAAGAGATCCATTTAATTTAGCCTAAAGAATTTATAGAAAAGAAGTAAGGAACATATAATTTGAAAGTTAAAGAAATCGATTTATAAGATGAAATAAGTTACTCATTAGTGATATGTAAAGATTAAGTGTGGTTTTTTGATTTATAAAAATAATATTGATGAATAAATTCACATAAGGATAAGTAGGAGTTTGCTTCATAGGGATAAGTGGGAGGTTGCTTCATGAGTCAAAGCAACTCTTGACTATAAATTTCAATATAAAAGATCATAGAGAAGCTTATTATATCTTGAGTATTGAGATTCATTATTATAAATCTCATAAAAGTTTATGGATAATCTCAAAAAAATATGTATATAGATCGATGATTTTAAAGTTTAACATATTGACACGAAAATCCAAAAAGGTGCCTATTACAAAAGTGATGCTTTAATAAGATCAGTATATGAAGAATGATCTTGAAAAGGATAGTTGACAATCTTATGTAATTAGTAGTTCCATGTATGTAAAAGTTTATGCTAAACCAGACATAGTTTTTTGCTGTGAGCATTTCTTGACCGACATATGTCAAACTCTGAGTATAATCATTAGGTTGCGATAAAAAAAGTGATAAGAAATCTACGAAGTATAAAGGATTTAGGTATATAAATATAGATTCTGGTAGATGTATAAGATGACTTCAAGATTAATTTAAATTACATAATCTTATTAACAAGTAGAGTCATTTCTTGAAAAGTTCAAAGCAAACTCTAAAAAATTTCTTAATTATGTATGCTATGTTTATAAACTATTATGTTAATAATTCAGAAATCTTATTTTAGAATATCAAGATTGTTATAGGTTTATGATTCATGCGGATACTAACCGGCCCAAAGGAATGTTAATATTTGACTGAATTACAATTTACCTATTAGTAATAAATGTATAATAATTATTAAATATTCCAAGTCGACAATCAATTGATCCAAGTATCTATTGAGATAAGAGTGGTGCTACATTCTATTTCTATATTAACAAGAATAGCAATGGATTGAAGTATTTGAAAATCAAAATACTTAACAGTCAGGAATTCAATTAACGAAATATGTTGTAAAACATCGAGACAAACTTCAGGTTAGATGTTTTAATCAATGATATGAAGCCCATAACTTTTGAGCAATATATTATAAACATGGGTATACAATTTTTAATAATATTTTGGATTAGTGAGAGTCTTACAGTATACGAATATATGTATATTTTCGGATATTCATAAATAAATGCACTTTAAAATATATTTATTATATTATTATATGATGATCATCATTCTATTTATTGTGTAATATGCATATTAATACCATATAAAGTCTGGAGAATAAAGTAATGATAGTTAGGAATATGGGCTTATTAAAGTTAAATTAAATATGTCAATTAATTTTAAAACAGTCATGAACATATAGACTTGTTAAAGTCAAATAGTTTTCTTATTTCATTATTAAAGGATAAAGGTAGGAAACTATAAAGAGGACCAATAAGATTATGATATTATTTATAATCACATCAAGACATCATATCTTACTACACTACTAGTCCCAAGATTCATGTTAATTTAATTGATAATATTCGTAATTTTGGATTGATTATGTATCAATAAAAGATATATTAATCATCATAGTCTACTATTAAAAATTAGATTGGACCAGATTATTTGAGATATTAAACTCATAACTATTATTTTTAAAATGTGATCACATAAAACGTTTTTTTTTTTTTGTAATTAACCTGAGAGTCATTTTCGAATAAATAAAATTTTTGTTTTCAAAATCGATTAATGTAGTTCAGATGAGAGAATGCTAGAATTTTTTGTGGGTTTATATTAATTGTTACTGTGATTTTATTAAAAACAAGCTAATATTATAGTCATTGAGTAACGTGGACACAATTATGTGATTTTAAATGAATTGGGCTAGACGTCTATAATGGACTAGTTTTAGCAGTCAGTATAGACCATAGATCATGATAAAGTCTTTGATGGAGAGACCTAATAAAGATCAATTAGGATTAGACTAGATCCCCTCTCTAACTCTATATAAGAAAAAGTTTAAAAACTTTAATTTATCTCCTTCCCATTGAGTATGCTAACATAAAATAAAGAATAAAGAGCAAAAACTAACATTTGAAAACGCTGCATCAATTACCAAAAAAAGTACGCAATCTCTAATTTATAATTGTGTTCTACAATTGTATACGTAAGACTTTAGTATATAAAGGAATTTTAATTCGAACATAGTGTCTTTAATAGGAGTGCATTGTCTCAAATCTGATATCCATGGTTGCGTTATTTCAATATAATCAAGTATATGCTCCTCTAGATAATGTTCGCATCTTCGTAATGTACTTTGTCATGGAACATGAAGTTGTTCTTAATTCAACAGCAGAGTATTTTCTTATGAGCAAGGCATCTTTGTACATCTTCGAGATGTTTTCTTTAGTGATACACTGAGATTGATACAATTCCGTTCAAATTAGTTGCCTAGCAGATTGGTCATTAACTTTTGCCCAAATCGATACAAGGACGTTTCTCATTCCATGTAGACCTTTGCACATTCATTCCTTTTTGCTATTTGCAGATTCCTGGAGAGTTTTACGAGCCCGGAAGTTAATATACAGTGGCCATCACTACCTTCTGGGTCATTGAAGCTGTCTACCTGGAGAGCTTTGCACACTGTCTAGAACAAGGTAGCAACACTCCATCAGAACTGCAAGAAGCTTGCCAAAGATGGGGCAATTGTTAAAATATGATTTTTAGCTGGATTATATTTTTTATTTTATCAATTTTTGACAGTAGGTAGGGTTTGATTGTTTTGATTAGTCTGATAAATGATAATTTAATAGTAAGTTAGTATTTATATTAAAAATGAATATAATATATCATAAATTTTTGTAAATATTTATTTGTTATTTTGATTTTTTTTTCATATTATATATTTATAATTGATTAATTTTTACATAAAGATTATGTATTATTATTATTATTATTATATAATTTACATTTAATTTTTTGTTGTTTAAAAAATTTTGATATTCATAATATAAGAAATTTAAAGTATTTAAAATAATTAATTAAAAAATAAGAAAAATAAATAAGGAAGTAAGGCCTACATAATAGTATAAAAGGTCTAACAATTCGTCCTTGCGTGCAAGGGCCGAGTAAAGATCCAATTAGTAAGTCCGTCTTAATTAGGCAAAAAAAACAAACTTTTAACGTCATCGAGTGTATAGAGATTAGAGAGTTAACAAGGTGCCTTTATCGTCATTAAGAAAATTTAAATAGTCATAATTATATAATAAATATTAAAAAATCTGATTAACTATAAAATAATTAATGATTTTTCAGCAAATATATTCATATTTACTATAATTCAGGAAAATGCCTAAAACATCATAACTTGCAAAACGAAGAGTAAACCCGAGTCTAATACACATCATTCTGCTTTGAAAAGTATAAAAATAATGTAAAAAAGAATAACAAGATTAAAAAAAATAATGTTATTTATTATAATTTTTTTATCTTAAAATATATTATAAATAAAATAAAAAAATAATAAATTATTATCTAATAAAATACATATTAATGCACCTATCAATTTTAGAATCAAAATTTTAAAATAAAATATATTCTTAAAAAATATAAACTTGCTTTTAAAATAAAAATAAAAAATTAATAATTTTTATATTAATATTTAATATCTAAAAATTTTATTTTATAATAATTTTACGATAATAAATTTTTTTAAAGGTTAATTTAATAGTAAAGATTTAAACCTTTAAAAGATTTTAGATTCAAATATTAAAAAGATCATATCGTAAATTTTATCTTAATTATCTTTTTAAATATAATAATAAATTAATTTAATTAATATTTATTTAAATTTAATAAATTAAAAATTTTCGTTCATACAAATAAAAATTTTAAAAAAAAAAATCACGGCGACAAATGAGCGTAAGCCTTGGACATTCCCATGATCTTCCGTTGCTTACCCAATTGCCCTGTCCTCTGATTCGACATACAACCACTATTCTGCAACGTCCGCTGCGTAGATCTCATGTAAATGAAGTACAAACTGTTCAAATATTTAGCCAATTTCACCTTCTTAGCCTTCAAATTCTCGTTTTCACACAAGAGATCATGAATTCTGTGACTCATGTCAGTGTATTGTCTATTAAGTACCGAGATTCGCTCCTGCAATGTTTGAATCTCATTGACCAAATCTTTCAGTCGCTGTTCTCTCTTCAAACGGGAACGTTTTGCAGATTCCCGGTTCGACTGCATCCTCTTCCGCTTCTTCTCGTCCATAGTTATAGCAGCAGCAGCGAAGGACAAAGACATTTTTATTGTTAGAAAATAACTGATCGAAGAATTAGAATTATGTTATAATTTGTTAGGCATAAAAAAATTTGTTCTTATACCTATCAACTTTATGGCTTGTTAGACTTGTTAATATTTACACTTAAAATCTTTAATAAAAAATTTAAAAATTTAAAACCGTTAAATTTAAAATTTCGAAACCCGTTTTAAGATCAATAAATTTTAAGAAAACGAAGAGATTGTTCATATCATAAACATGATGATGATTAAAAACATGATCAAAATCTTATCCTATAAAACAAAAAAAGATTTTTGAAAAATAAAGAAAGTAGATTTTAGAAAGCAAGAAAAGCAGATACAAGAGCAAATAATGAAAAGACAATGGGTAGAGAATGAAGAGAAGGGCGGTTGGTTGGGGGGATGATGACAGAATAAGAGAAAATGGGATATTTATAACGGGATTAGTGGATGAAGTGTAAGGAATCTCCGAGATTGAAGAGAAAACGTGTTGTAATTTGCTTCTTGTGTTGTTTAATTTTGTAAATTTGATGCAATTCGGGCTAACTATGCAAGTCTAATACAATTGTATCCAATCCTCCTATTTTTTTTTATAGTATTTTATTAATTAGTGTCATTTCAATATTTATTAAGATTTTTATATTTATTATTTATAATAATTTTTAATATAATAATCAATGGATATTTTTTATCAATTTTAATATATTAAAAATTATATCTTATCAAACATAAAAAATTTAATTAATATTCTATTTAATAAAAAAAATTTAAATCTAGAAGGAAAGATCTCGTTTTACAGCTGATTTAGGCTTTTTCTTTCATTTTTATTGAAGGACAATTATCAAGAGTATCAAATATAAAAGGAATTCTTTTATTAGACCCATGTCATGAGATCAAGATTATGATTATCAATAGAGATGGACACATGATCTGTAAGATAAAATATTAAATTGATATATATATACATTAAGATTTGAAATTAAATCAATTAAATTTAACCTATTAAAATATTACATATCAATCTAATTATAATTACAAAATATGATTTAAAATAATTTAAATTTATTATTTAAATTATATTATAAAATAAATGATATAATATTAATTATTATAATTTTATAATCTCTTATCATACTTAAGAAAGAATTTTATAAATTTTTTTATTTATTATCATATAAAAAAGACAATAAAAATCGTATATAATTTGAAATAATAAATAAATAATAATAAAAATTTTATAAAATAATATTAAATAATTTAATTTTATATTTTATATTTTAAAATTAATTTAATTTAAAATTTAAATTATAAATAATAATTTTAAAAATATTAATTTATAAATAATTTTTTTAAATTATGCAAAACATCAATTTTAATTATTTAAATTAATTTAAAAATTTTTATCTCAAATTTATCAATTAAATTTAATTACATGGTGTTTATATGAAAAGATATCTTATCTTTTATGTCTCATAGTACGATCATGATTTCCTTTAATATACAATCCAGGATCCATCTACTTTTTAATATTAATTAAACTTTTAACGTAAGCAGTATTCGAAGTACAGCATTTTATTAACTGAGAAGTCATATCAAACATAGAGTGTTGCCTTCGACTACCATTCAGTGCTATCATACATTTATTGATTGAGTTTTGTCTGCGTAGTTTATTTAGTGCTAAACATGTCAATACGACGAATGTTAACTCAAAAGTTGGGAGACTTGGTCCAATCTCTATCCCGTATAGATGTCTATCCTACAATTCTAATCTGTCTTCTCCGAAAACTATAATACAGCATTCAATTATATGCTTTATGATGTTGATGGAAATTCGTGTTGCCTACCCTCTAAAGACCTCAATTTGTTCAACGCAATTAGGACAAATTTATAAAATCATGAAAAAATGACGAGTGTATAAATATTTTTGAAGTACTTAAGTCACAATCCCAATTTCAATTACTACTTTTATTAAATCAACGATTGTGAATTTGAGGTAGGGATTTTTAACGTTATTCCATGTTAAATAATGTGAATTAACGTCTTTAATAAATATTTAGTTTTAAAAAAAAGATTAAAAAAAATAAATACAGTTTACATAGATTTTTAATAATAAAATATTTGAGATAGGGATTGTCGTGTCGTATCCATATTTGTATTTATTTTTTTAATTTTCTATTCATATTATATTATTTATTTACAAATTTATATTCATATTTATAAAAAATATGAATATAAACAAATATTAGTAAATATATATTTACTTTATCCTATTAATTATGATCAGTGCTTTCTCTCAAAAAACCTATGCAAGATAATCAAATACAAACTCCTCAATCCAGCTTATCAATTCCTACACAAAAATTATCAGCCAATAAGTGATGGAGCCAGAAATCTATGTTAATCTATAAAGAGAGGAGTCAAATTAATTAATTGACTGCAAAAAAAGAAAAAAAATAAATTTTTTACTCATTTGAGGGGTTTTAAAAGAGAAATTTTTATTCATCATCTTATATATTTTTTTTAAATTTAGAATGGCCCCTCACTAACAAGGTGGCTCCGCCCCTTGTTATCAATTATCAAAACTTATACAAATTAATATACATTACTACGAATATCTTAGAGATACGTACACACCAACAAACAGATTCATACAAAGCAATAAATATAAATAAACGAAACATATACAAAGCAATAAATATTTTTAATATTTTACTTCAATCCACAAAAATGAGCAAAATCAATAATCATAGAATATGAATGTATATACCACCCAAAATATCTAACACTTCAAGCCAAATTTCAGGATTATAGTTCTAAGGCTTGCAAAAAATGGTCGTATAACAGCAAACATTTTGTACGAAATTAGAAATCAACAATCACAAACAATTTTTTTTGCTCCAAATGAAAGATAAATGAAAAGATATAGTACCTGGCTCTAAACATTGCTCAAATACACTACTTTTACTCCCGAAACAATGAAAACAACTCTTCGTCTTCGTATGATCAAACCTTCACCGACGTTGAAAGAATTGACTGAAGGCATTCAAAACACTATGTTCCCAAATTAAGAACCTCAGTACCCTACCAGAGGGAAAAAAATGGTCAAGTCTCAGTCTCAAATACGCTTCTAGTGACTCCAAACTGACCAACACAGAAAGAAGAAATTTTTAGACTGATGGAGAACCAGAAAATTATCGAAACAGCTGCGATATCCATAGCTTATAGGTGTTTTTTGCTTCAAAACTTCGGATCTTTAGTTGGGTTCTAGGGTTAGTGGAGAGAGATGGAGAATTTGGAGTTTAGCATTTGGGAATCGAGTCGAGACCGATTTGTGTGCTTGTATTTGATTTTGTTTTAAATTAGAGTAAGAACGACGTGATTTGGCTCTAAGTAAAACGACGTTATTTTGTAAAATGAATATCCATTTATCTGATTTACAATATCTGTGAATATTTTTTATATTTGTATTTGATTTTTTTTAAAACGAATATCCGTTTTGTCTATTTTCACTATCCATAAAAATAATTTGTAGAGCTATTGCAAAATATTATGGTAATGAATTAGTTAGTATTATTTGGAAAGTCAAATGCATTATAACAAGCAGCACAACATATATAAGTATACGTAGATTTATGGTAAGAATATACGTTGTGGCCGTGTAGACGAGGGCTTGAATCCCAGCAGCCACAGAATAATGGTTTTGGTATGTCTATAAACTCTTGAATTGCATTTTTTCTAGTTATTTGTTGGTTTTCATTGACAATGCCTCGATCACCAATAATTCTTATGCAGAAGCCCATCATTCGTGCAGAAAGCATCAATAATTCTCATGGATTTCACTAATAATGGGAGAAGTCAGAAGAGAAACAGCATACACGAAATTATAAAGAGAGGTTCTCGATGACAGGCAGAAAGACGTACAATAAAAAAATGTGCTTAATGTGGAAGCATATTTCTCTTAAGTTCAAGACGTATGGATTCTCCCCGAAGTTTCTCTCTTCTTCTCTTCATGACCAAAGCACACTCCTCTTCTTTGCTTTTTCTACCGGACAAGAGTTTTATGGCTCTTCCTCCGGTAATTTCCCTTTCTCTTTCCGTTTTTTCCATTGTTTTCTTTATTTCCCTTTTTATAAGGGCAAACCTCCGCCATCTATGGTGGTTTTCGTCCACCGGGAGTAGTATGTGGTGCTGTAGGGTGCTTTTGTTGTTTTTCTGCAAAATAAAGTACTTTCTTCTAGATTTAAAGCTCTTGAGGGTAAGATATGATCTATGGCAAATCGGGTGTCTCTGATTATCTGTTGCTACATCAATCAGAAGAACTCTAACACTAATGATGGACGATATTATGAAAGAGCCAAAGTACAACCAGTGAAACTCATACATTTATGTGCACTCAAAAAAAAAAAAGACTTTCATTGGGAATGTTAATGTACTGATGCCTGTTCTGTTGTATCCTTTTAGATCCGTAATTGTACTTTTATTCCGTTTGTGTTTGAATGGAATATTATTTATTTTAAAAAATAAAAAAAAGGTTGAACATGAATGAGCAAGATTATCAAAAACGTGATTTTAATTAAAATCGTTTTTTATTTAAAAAAACAGAACATAAAATCGAAACGTAAAAACGGAACGTAAAAACAGAATTTTTAATAATATATAAATAATAAAATATTTAAAA
>JAVXUL010111317.1:0-18140 GCA_035590515.1 Trichilia minutiflora
CTTGGTGTTTCATTGGCTCGTCTTGATTATGCTCCATGGGGCTTGATTCCTCCTCACGTTCATCCACGTGCTACCGAAATTCTAACAGTCCTTGAAGGAAGTCTCGTGGTTGGTTTTGTAACATCGAATCCAGACAACAAACTCATCACAAAGGTTCTTCAAAAGGGTGATGTGTTTGTATTCCCTGTAGGCCTTGTTCACTTCCAAAAAAATGTTGGATATGGAAATGCAGTTTCACTCTCTGCATTAAGCAGCCAGAATCCCGGAGTTATCACAATTGCTAATGCCGTATTCGGTTCTAATCCAAGCATTGTTGAGGATATTCTTGCCAACGCTTTTCAGGTGGACAAGTCTGTTGTTGCTGAACTTCAACAACAATTTTAGATGATCTGATCCTTCTCTCCAAAAAAAGAAAATCAGAAAGTGTTTTCAATTTGTGTGCCATTAGTGGATATGATTAATTAACATTTCGGGAAATTTATCTGTAAGAGTCTTATTGAATAAATTCTGAGAAATCGTTGAAATAAAATACAGTTGTGTCTCGCTGCTAGTGAAAACAAAATATTGTATTGAATGTTTTATTAATAAGTATGAAGCACCTGCCTTTACATAACCTACGTGCATAAACCAAGATAAATTAACTAGCAGAAATTCTACTTAAAAGAAGAAACAAACCTAATAAGAATTAACATCATAAGGCTAACAATAATAGAATTAAATATATTGGAGATATACCCTAGACCCAATCGTGTCACGAGGTTCAACGATAACATCTTTATGTAAATATATTAGTGTAAATTATTGTAAAATATTTATAATTAATAAAATAACATTTATTTCATCTTGTATTTTGTTCAGTTGTTATCTTTATTATCTTTATACGAGGTGTATTCCTGTGATATATTATGTATTAAAATTCTATCTACAAAGAGTTGTAGTTATGAGTACAGAATTTATAATTTAAATACATCCAAAATTGTTGCCAGTTTAGGCAATATCATAAAGGGCAATGATATTATGTGATTAGCATGTTTTGATACTGTTAAAGATTAGTAACTGATACTAATGAATTGGGTGATGAGTCTCATGTCACAAGAGCATAAATATAGGTGATATGTTATAGTACATATCACTAAACATGACCAAAGGCAATGAATCACATGAACGATTATTTACAGTCAATGATTTATCACACAGCCGTACTATTGTACCATTAATCCTTTGACCTAAGACATCACGGTTATTTGCTGCACTGAGACACATCGGTCACTTATATATATAGTACTAGACTAGCCATGCCCGATAAAAAAAAAACTTGATGGCAATGTGTTCTCATTGTATAAAGATAGGTGACGGTCAAGATGGAATATACTGGCTCAGATATTTAAACTTGAAATCCTAGGTAGGAATGTCACATACCGGAATCAAAATCTCTGGTCAAAGTATACAGTTTTCAAGAATGAGTTTTTGCTTACGCAGTTCTTGTATACGATTGAAGTCCTGTTCCTATGATCGAATTAGAGGTTCCTAGATACCAGAGGAACCTTATTACATATAAATACGATCGTATGGGTTTATTCGAAATAATATTCTCTGTGTTTGGGGGTCATGATATCTTGTTAGAAGTCACTTATGATCATTAAAAATTTTAGTTATAACAAGTTATACCAAAATAATATGATTAAATTCATATTAACTCATGTTCAGTTCACGGTGAACTCAGGGGATCACACACAATAGCCAATGAGTTGATGATAAACTTAAAAAATATCATTAATATAGTTAATAATATTTTATATTGACAAAATAATAAATTTCTCCGATGAATTGATAAGAGATAATATTATTCTTCATTTATAAAGAATAAATTTTTCAACAATAACGCGCTAGCACCTGTTAGCTTGAAAAATATTCCGTTGACTTATACAATATTATAAATGCGATTTACATATAATATAAGGGCTTATATGAAATTAGGGTTGTTATCTTTTATTATTTAATAATTGTTATTAAATAAATAAAATGATGACACTTGGCATTATTTGGTGGAGCCAAATGTCATAATATGGTTCATTCTTATCTTAGTAATTTAAAATCAAATAATTGTTGCCAAGTGTTCAAATCTCATTAATCTTTATCCTAGCCAAATGAAATGGATGGTAGAGATTAAATTCATTAATGTTTTGTTTTTATATTAATGCAATATTAATAATTATCCATTATTTATTAAAATTTATTTAATGAATTGGAAATCCACCAATTAAATCATTCCATTTGTTTTTGTGTTTTAAATGCTTTTTATCAAAAACAAAATCAATTGGAATTGAAAGATAGGATTCGGCCATTTTGAGAAAAAAAAAAGAAAGAAAGAAAGAAAAAGCCTTTGTTTCATCTTTTGACATTTTCTTTGTGAAAGAAAAATGAAGACCAAGATGATGGAATGATGGAAAATTAATTTTCATATGTTTCTTCATCCTTGTTTTGAGAAAACAACATTTTCAAAATGTAGAAAACTAGATTTAAACTTAGTAGAGCTTGAATCAAATTTATAGCAATTCTAAATTTGCTCCTAAAATCAAAAACTGGAACTAACATCAACAACTGGTATGTGGATACACTTAGAGGTACCGGAGTTGGGTGGCTTATCGGATTAATTCAAAGAGAGGTATAATTGTCATACCTTAACTTTATTTAATCATATATAAATTTATATACTTGTTTATTATTGTAAAAATTTTTGAAAAATCTATATATTATTGATTTGGATCCTTGGGCTATGTTTTCTCCTTGGTAGAAAATCATTTTTCAGAATAGTCCTAGTTTGATTCTAACACCCTTTCAAACTCAAGATGCTTTGTAGAAGTAAGCTTGAGTCTTCATTTGTAATCGCAAGAATCCTAAAATTATGGAGAAGAAACTGGGAGAGACCGAAAGGGTTCGAGAAACCAAAGAAATCTAAAAGATCCAAAAATTAGATTAAGAGATTGAAAAAAAGTCTGAGAAACTACAGATACTTAAAATGACCGAAGAATAAACTAGAGGTGCCAAAAAATGCTAGTGTCTAAAAGGTTATAGAAGGCCAGTAAAACCTGTGAAGCTCAAAGAGACAAAATGAAGCACGACAAATGTTCTAATAAAATTTGATTCTGGCCTTGCATTTGATTATCAAAATATCATGAGCTCGGTTGATCAAATTTTTAGAAAGCTATTTCCTAGCAAATTTTGTTACATAGAACAAATTCTATTAATTAAAACAAAGTATATGTAACAATTACTTCTCATTTATGGTTAAAGTATTCTCTATATTAAAATAGCTTGTAAAGACCAACTTAAAATTCATCGATCAAGTAAAACAAAGAATCAAACAATCCCAAAGTGCCTAGCACAGAGGCTGAAAGAGAGAATAATAAGAAACTAGGGATAAACAGAGAGGCTTAAGAAAACGGGAGAATAAATTAGTGAAGTAAAAAAAGACCTGAGAAGAAATTAGAGATGCTTAAAACAGGTTACAAACAAAAATGAAGCAGCTTAAAAATCCAGTCTTAGGACCAAAATACAAGCCTGAAGGCCTGAGATTGAACCAAAAACAAAAGTGAATGGCTAAGCTGTTAGGCAAGGTTACAACAATAGCCTATAAAAATAAGTTTTAACAAAATATTTTCACGTAAAACATGATCTAATTTTACAATTTCTTGAATCCAAAAAACTAAGAAAAAAGCCTAAAAATTTGAGATCGAAGAAACAGACAATCAAAAGATTAAATTGGAGGAACAAAGAGCTCCAAAGACTTGAAGATTGGAGAACCGTAAAATAATATAGACAAAGAAAATAACCCAACCCTAATTATTTTTTATGCCACCTAATGTAATTATTAACAAATTCCTCATAAAATTAAAAATTATAATATTTTATAAATTAGTTTATGTAATAATCAAAATAACCCTATCATAAATTAAAATAATATTTTTTCTATTTTATTAATTACACAATTTTTCATTAATAAAATAATCAAACAAAAATAAATATTAATTAAATTAACATATGTATTAATAAATATCAATTAAATTAATATATGTATTAACTTAAAAAATTATACCATATTTGTAGGCATCTTAAATACAATTTCTGAATTAAAATATATATTATTATATATAATAGTTTAAAGTAAAAAAAATTGAAAAAGTAATTTATTACAAAAAATTTATATTGATTTAATTGATGTAGAGTTAATTTGTCAATATACAAATTAATTTATAAAATATTATAATTTTTAATTTTTATGAGATTTACTTGATTAAATGGGGTGCTATTAAAAAAATGATGGGAAGGGAATATCGTCACCCTACGACAAAAAATTATTTCTTCTCTTTTATTCCTTCTAAGTTTTGTACATTCCTTTTGTGATTTGGATTGGGACGAATGAAATAAAAAAATTGTTCAGTGATAAGTGTTTACTTGTCCATCATCTTCTTCTCTGGTAACTTTGCTCATATTTTCGACTTGGTATCAGAGCTTCAACAATAACAAGCACACAAAGCTCCTCTGAAACATCATAAACTCCGAATCAAATAATTCCAGAAACTAACACACCTACCTTCCTTTTAATAGTACCCATAAAACTTACAAATACCAATTATTTGTTGTGGAAATCTCAAACCCTTCCATGTGTTTGTGCAAATGGTTTAATGGGAATTCTGGATGGCACAAATCCAGCACCTAGCCTGTTGATATCTAAATCCACAAGTGGACATGAGTCATCAACACACATAAATTCTGAGTATCTGAATTGGACTAAGCAAGATCAGACTCTTATGAGCTGGCTATTATCTTCAATGATTGAGGGAGTGTTGGCAACCATGATCCACTGTAAAAATGCACATGAAGTCTAGAATTAATGTGCTTGAGAAACAATTTTCTGCTCAAACAAATGCAAGAGCACTGTAGCTAAGAAATCAGATCATGAACACTAGGAAGGAAAACACAGGTATAAATGATTATTTTAACAAAATGAAAATGCTAATTGATAGTTTGAGGGCTACTGATTCTGTCATATCTGATGAGGAGTTGATTATGAGACTAATAGAAGGGTAGGTGATGCATACAATGCCTTGGTGGTAAATATTACCTCTAGAACAGAGAAGTTAAGTCTAGAAGATGTTTACGGTTTGCTTTGGAGTTATGAAAACTTGTTAGAAAAGAATCACAGTTTTAACAATATGAGCAGTGGCATGAATATGCAAGCAAATCCAACCACCAGTGCTGCAACAAATGTAACAATCAGTTTCAAAGAAGGAATTGGAATGGGTAAACTAGACCAATCTACCTGGTGGTAGGAGTCAATCAGGCTCAAACATGACTGGTGGAAGCCAATCTTCATCCCATCCACCAGCAGCTAGAGGTGGCAGAAGTCGAGGAAACTATACGAACAAACCACAATGCCATATATGCAACAAGCTTGGACATACAGTGTTTAAGTTCTGGACTTGAGAGTAGTTTTGTTTTTTCTGTTGCATGCACGATTTTTTTGTTTATTTGGAGTTTGAATAAGTCGGATGGTCGTAATTCTGTTAAAATTATCGGTCGTAAATTTTTGTACTTTATTATTATCATATTAACATTTCTCACGCCATTTTTTTTTTTTTTGGAAATATCAAAGAACAATAAGATTTCTATAAATTAAATAATGTTCTTGGATTTAAGAAAAATTATTATGACATCTATAAATTAAATTTTTTTTTTGAAATATCAAAGGACAATAAGATTTCTATAAATTAAATCATGTTCTTGTATAAATGCCATCTGTCAATAATTAAAACATCGATAAAAATATTTCAATTCAACTTTCACATTCGATTCTTATTTTATATGTATCTCATATAAAAAAGAGTGAAAAAATTTACTTTGACACATTATTTGAGAAAATCGTTATACAAATATAAAAATAAACATCCCTTTTTTAGTTAATAAGATTTTCAACTCTCCATTAGCCAATAAATAATATTGTTCACTCTTAAAAAGTTTAAAAAATATTTATTAGATAAGATTAAAAAAATAATAATATTAAAAGGCACAAATCAGTAAATTATACACTATGCTAGAAAATAGAATTTGTCAAACACAAAATTTTTAAATTATACATTTTTTATATATTATTTTTTAATATTAGTCAATTATTAATTTATATAATTATTGAGTCTCAAAGAATTTTTAAAATAATTAATTTTTTATATATTATTTTTTAATATTAGTCAATTATTAATTTATATAATTATTGAGTCTCAAATAATTGTTATCGTATACAGTTTTTTAAGGTACCCTTATCTTAGTTCAGACTAAAAGAATTTATTATTTAAGCAAAGTTATTCATTTATTGAATATTAGTTTGTCTTATATGATAAATGCTAATACATTAACTACGTAAGTTTTTATTATTTCATCATTGTTGACCAAAAAATGTATATAAAAGAATGGTAACGATGAACTAAGAGAGGTTGAATTGGTTTTATAAAAAATTTAAAAACTTAAACGAATGAATGATCAAGCCAATACAAATACTTTGTAAACAATCAATAAATCATAAATAAAATATATAAATAAAGAAATAAATAACAAAGAGAAAATTATAAAATAGAAAGTAAATGATAGAGAGAGAGAATTGCAAACTCAGATTTTATAGTGATTCGATACAATCGGCCTACATCCACTCTCTCAGCTTTCACCGGACTGAGGCTCTACTATCTCTTCATTTGTACGGGTCAAGAGTAACCCAGATTACAATTACTTCTTTATCGGCGAAGGGCGACCAAATACACGTCTTTCTTTCTATGAGTGAAGAGCAACCCAAACAACTTTCTTTAAAAAGGTGAAGTGTAACCCAAATATAACTTCTTACATGGGTGAAGTACAACCCAAATCTTTCTTTATACGGGTGAAGAGTAATCCAAATTATAGCAAGAATACTAATACAAATAAACTCTCTCAAAGAGTAGATTTATAATAAGTGTTGAAGGTTTCTCTCTCTAGAAAATGATATTACAGAATATATTTTTGCTTAACCTCTTTGCTTTGTTCTCTAGTTCTCTTCTTTTATTCATGAAGAACTGAAGCTTTTAAATCACTTTGGAGAGCTTTTCCAACGTCTCTTTAACAGCTAAAAATCTTGAATTTAATACTCTAAAACTAGCCATTACATACTTGATTTGAAGAACGTATCGATACGTTTGCAAAGGTATCGATACATTTTGTCGAATTTTCTTCTTTAGAATTGTCCAGCTCAAAGGTGCTTGATGGGGTACTTGATCAATTGCCAAGGTTCTTGATAGAGTGCTTGATCAATTGCCAAGGTGTTTGATAGGGTGCTTGATCAATTGCCAAGGTGCTTGATAGATTTTCATGCAAACGACGTAATGTCCATCACAAAGGTGCTTGATATCTTCAAAGGTGCTTGATGGGGTGCTTGATGCTTCTTCAAAGGTGCTTGATGTCTTCAAACTTCAAAGGTGCTTGATACTTCTTCAAAGGTGCTTGATGGAGGTATCGATACGTTTGAGCTGATTTTAAGATGGTGTTGATTCTTTGCACCTGTGAGCAACCATTCTCAACCAAAAAACATCAAGTGCAATATATACTCAATATATAACAATCAAAGCATTATCATTAATCAAACAAATGATAAATATTTAAAATAATTTAATCAAATAAATCATTTATTCATCAATAAAATAATTTGCTCATCATCAAAAACACATAAGTCAACAAGTTATCCTTATCAAGGCCTGGTCCTTTGACTCCTCCCGTAAATCTTGCTTAAGACCTATGACTTGTTGATTTTCTTCTTCATCAAACTGGAGAGTGTGAAAGGTCGATATGTCTATTTCGATGGGAATTACCACTACGAACCCACAAGCCGGAAAGTAAGGGGTCTCCCCAGTAGCGACCTTGGCTGTCGTCTTATATGCCCATAAGACCTCCGAAAGCTCCTATATCCAGGCCCCTTTTCGCTCTCCTAACTTTTTTTTAATAGTTTTTTGATGATTTTATTGGTAGCCTCTACCTGCCTATTTTCTTTAGGGTGAGTCGAGGAAGAAAGTCTTAAATCTATGTTCTAATTATTACAAAAATCCTCTAATCCTCTGTTATCACATTGCTTTTCGTTGTCAGTGATCAATACACCAGGGATGCCATGCCTGTAGAGGATAGTCTTCCAGATGAAAGTTATTATATTCTTCTCTGTAATTTTGGATAAGAGCTTGGCTTTTACCCACTTAGTGAAGTAATCAATGGCCATAATAGCATATTTAGCCTAAGCTCAGATAGTAAAGAAGGGGCCTATTAGGTCGAGCCCCTATTTAGCAAAGGGCCATGGGATTAATATGGTGGTTATATTCTCGGGGGGTTGTCGTGGGACATCCGCATGAACTTAGCAAGCATGACATCTCCGAACCAAGTCGTAAGCATCTTCCTTCATTATCGGTCAGAAGTATCCTTACCTCAGTACTCGATATACTAGATTCTTACTGTCGTTATGATTTTCATATGTTCTTTGATGCATCTCTTCTAGTGTTTTTCGGGCTTCTTGTGGTCCGAGACACCTTAGATAAGGGGTACTAACTTTCTTTTTGTAGAGGACATCTTCTATTATAGTGAACCTGACAGCTTTTTTTTTAATTCTGAGGGCCTCGTCCTTGTTAGGGGGTAAGACCCCCCTTCAAGATACTTTTGGATAGGATCCATCTAAGTACTAGATTCCTCCAAAGTCATCATCACACGGCTATCCTCGGGTGAATGGGTACTCTTCTAACTCACAGTTTCTATAGAAATCATCTTTGGGATGCTTCTAACAAAGGCTGAGGCGATCTTTGATAAGGCGTCGGTTTGAAAGTTTTTAAATTGAGGAATTTTTTGTACCTGCACCTTGTTAAACTAACTGATCAATTAGAGGATACTCAAAAAGTAAGCCTTTGTATTTTTCTCTCGGGCCTGATAGGTTCCGTTCACGTGATTTACCAGGATTTGAGAACCATTACTCACCATAAGGGTGCGTATTTCGATCTTCTGAGCGGTTCTTAAACCTATCAATAACGCCTCATATTTTACCTCATTGTTAGTTACAAAAAAAGAAAATCGGAGCGCATACATAACCTCTTCTCCTCCTAAACCTATCAAGATGATACCGACTTCGCCTTCGTTTGCGTTCGATGATCCGTCTATTAGTAAATGTTAGAGAGGTGGATTTCTTGAGTTGGGTTGGTCTTCTTCTATCATACCAGGCTGGCTGATCGAGGATTGTGAAACTGTCAGCACTTCTATCACCGTTTGCTCAACCACAAAATCTGCTAGGGCCTATCCCTTGATGGCCTTTCGCGATTGAAATTTGATGTGGAATTCACTGAGCTTTATTGATCACTTGACAAGCCTTCCTAACAGGTCCAGGCATTGCAGTATCTGCTTGAGCGACTGGTTAGTGAGCATCGCTATAAGATGAGTTTGAAAGTATGGCTATAACCTTGGAGCTGCGATGACTAGAGCTAGAGCTAGTATCTTGATTAGTGAATACCAGGTCTTGACACCTGATAACGCTTTGCTTGTGTAATAAACAGGCCTCTGAACCCCCTGAGGGTCCTCCTTCATGAGTACTGAGCTAACAGCGTGCTCACTGACTGCGAGATAAAGGTACAGGGTCTTTTTACGCAAGGGGTTGACCAGTTATGGGGCTAAGGACAGGTAAGTCTTGAGTTGCTAAAACGATTATTCGAACTCTTCGTCCCATTCTATACCTTTGCCCTTTCTCATAGCCCTAGAAAAGGAGAGACACTTGTCAATGAATTTTGAAATAAAATGACTTAGGGCTTCTAACCTTCCAGTCAAGCTCTAGAGTTTTTTTAGAGTCCTGGGAGCTCTGAGGTTCATTATGGCCTAAACTTTCTATGGGTTGGCCTCAATCCCTCTTTCACTGATCATAAATCCCAGGAGCTTCCCCGACCTGACTCCAAAAGCATACTTCTCGGGATTCATTTTCAAGTTATACTTTCAAAGGAGGGAGAACGCTTGCTTCATGTCGAAGGCATGATCGATGGCTTTAGTGGATTTTATAATTATGTCATCTACATAGACCTCCATAAAACTACCTGTTAGGGGCTTGAAGACCTTATTCACTAATCTTTGAAAAGTGACCCCAGTATTTTTTAACCCGAGCGGTATAACCTTATAATAGTACAGGCCTTGGTCGGTGATGAATGTTGTTTTATCTTGATCGAAGAGGTGCAGTAGAATTTAGTTGTACCCTAAGAAGGCATCCATAAAGCTCAATAGCTCATGTCTGACAGTTGAATCTATCAACTGATTGATTCAAAGTAATGAAAAACTATCCTTAGGGCAAGTTCTGTTGAGATCGATGAAGTCAACGCACATCCGCCAGTTTTCATTGGCCTTTTTGATCATGACCACATTTATCAACCAGTTAGGATACTTAACCTTCCTGATGAAGCTGACCTTAAGTAGCTTGTCAACCTTGGCGCTGATGGAATTTTATCTTTCAGAGTTGAAGACCCTCCTCTTCTATCTCACCGATTTATAAGCTGGATCAACCGTCAATTGGTAAGTCATGATGCTTACATCTATTCCTGGCAAGTCTTCATGGCTCCAAGCAAACACATCACCATTTTATCTCAGGGTCATCATTAACTGAGCATCAATCTTTACGGTCCTATCAGAGTGCTGATCGCTCAGTGACATGCTATCCAGGTTCTCTCTTGGTTTTAACATGGATCCTGAGGATTCAATCCCATCACCGACTTGGTTGGCTAGAGCTGCAGCTTGGCCTTCTTCAATCGCATCTTCCTCGGGTCCTCGAGCCTGTCTCCCCATCTCATTGGGGGATGCCTCTAAGGGTCTTTTGCGGATGTAGTACGTTTACTTTGAAGAGGTTGTGCAGCAAGACCTCGTCTTCTTTTGTTGCCGTTGATGATATCGATCACTTCTCTAACCCTGAATTTTAACTTTAGATAGCGTATGCTCTCCACTGCCTTAATATTTTGGAAGAAAGGCCTTCCTATGATGACGGAGTAAGGAATCTTTAGGTCGACTACTTGAAAGGTTACCATGGTAGTTTTCTGATAAGGTTTATTGCCCATGGTGATCGGTAATTATACTGATCCAAGAGGAACAATACAAGAGTTTTCAAATCCGTATAGTGTGGATTCAGACTGAGTCAACTCCAAATCCTCTATTTCTAAAGAATCTAGAGTATCTTTGAAAATAATGTCGACAGAACTGTCAATGTCAATTAATATTCTGTTAACCTATTTTGATGTTATCCCCATTGCTACTACCAATGCATCGTCATGAGGGTAATGGACCCCTATCTCATCCTCGTCGATGAACATGATAGGTGTGGTCACCACTCTTGGTTACTTGTCAGCCCGTATATTTATTATATAGAGATCCAATGAGTGGTCGAGTAGAGAGTAACGGGCGTAAGTCTTACGGATATTATTTGATAGCCCTACCAAGTTAAGTCCTCCTGAGATGACTAGTGTGCCATGGTCAGGTCCCATGTCATCCTTTATTTTTTAAGGCTGCTCTGCTCCTAAAAGGATATGCTTAAAATTTGCAATATAATTTGTGAGGTACTATTTTTTATAAGTACCTCAATTTGGTTTCTCAAATCTTTGCATTGGTCTGTAGTATGGTTGTACTCTTTGTGGAATTCACAAAATTGGCCTTTAGCTTTCCTAAGTACTTTGGCTTTCATGCTCTGGTGTTGAGGTGCCAAAATTCCTTTGCTTTTGCCGTATTCATATACCTCGGACAAGGGAGCTCTCAGGGGCAAGCGATGTGTGGCTACCTGCCTAACCCTCTTAGGGGATCCCCCATTGGTAAGGGCCTCGGGGGTCCTTCGTTTTTTCGTGACTCAGGCAGGAACCTCCTCTAACCTCTTTCTCTCCTATCAGTATCCCCCCTTTCATTCTTGGGGTTTCCATACCGACTTCTCCTGTCTCTTTACTATATATCTCATGGACGCTGTCTCCTAGTTGGGGTTGGAAGGCCTTATTCCCTTCTCCTCAAAAGCATTTTCCCTTCTATTTCGATTTCATCTAGTAGTTCAATCCTGACTGCCTCATAAGTATCCACTATTCATCGATGAATGGCATACCAGGGTCTTTTCATCCTTAGGTCATTCTTCAAGCCTTCCAACGTCAGAGGGTGATGGTAGGCATCCAACTCCATGACCTCCTCATGATACCTCCTCACAAAATCCTTTAAGGTTTCTCCAGAGCCCTGACGCATTGATAACAGGGTGCTCAGGTTTTGACTTGTGGCAATAACACCCTTAAACTCATTCTCAAAGGAGGTCACCAGCTAATCAAAGCTACTGATGCTGACTGGTGGCAGGTTCTTGTATCAACGCCTGATCTATCCTTCCAATATTAGAGATAAGGGTCTGTAAATTTGCAATTCGATCAGACCTTGAATTGTCATTATTTCTCTAAATGTGTCTCTATACAGGGAAGGATCGCTCCTACCAGTGTAACGAGTCAGTTGCGATATCTTGAATTTTTTGGGAAGGCACAGTACCAAGATTTCCTTTAAAAGAGGGGATGTGAATGTGAAAGCATAGGGGTTTTCAGTTCCCAGACTCTCCCGTAGTTCAGCCACCTTCTGTGTTCTTATCTCATGTAATATTCTCCTCACATAATCCTCTACTTCCTTCTGACTAGCTGTTGCTGCTTCCTCCTTTTTATGGGCGTGCTTCTCATTTAAGTAAAACCTCATATCAATAGGGGTCAAGCTAGGTTTCAGACTCGATCTGTTCGTTGCGCCAGGCTCTTTATCTGCACTTTTCCTTCTTCGCTCATACCCCTCATAGATTTTAAAGGGCGTATTGACCCCTTGAGAAATGTAGTGTTCCTCCGCTGACTTTTTTATCATCTTGGCTTTTCTCTTTTGTACGATAGTCGACCTGGGCTCAGGTGCTCGACCACGTATTCCTACTATCTCCCGAGTTTCTTCTGTACTGTCACTGTAAGGGATTTGACTTTCTTGCTCTCTAAAAGGAAATGGTACTCTCTCTTTTCTGGAAGACACATGCTTCCTTGCCATTTGTCATCTGATCTCTAGGAGCTCTCTCTCTAACGCCTCTGCTTTGCTCGCCAAGAACCTTGTCATATGTTCATTGTCTGATTAGGGTCTACGAGTGGGGGCTGATGTGGCGCCCTTATTACGCTCTAGCGAGGCCCTTCCCTCATCGAGTGTTGTGCTTTCTCCAAAGTTGAAACTTCCCGTTTCTTATCATCATTCTGTCATTTTCTAAGGACTCAAAGTTCTCGAACTAACCTCCTTTCCCTTCTCCCTATTATCAATGGTAAAACAAATGACTTTTCTTTCGTTTCCCATAAACGGTGCCAACTGTTAGTATAAAAAATATCAGGTGGTATCTTAACACCAACGAGGAATAATTCAGTGAGTAAGACGAATGTGATCGGATAATTTTCATCTAGGGTTTCCTGTAAAACAGTAACACTCTAGGAGTAACGCTAGAAGTGTTTTCGACGAAAAAAACTTCAATGCCTAAGTCATTGAAGGTGAAAGGAAAGGAGCGAAAAGCTTAACAAATAAAAGATAAGAGATTTAGAGACAATGACCTGAGTGTCTTTATGTTGTGGTTCATCCTCCTTTTATAGGGCTCCTGAGAGACTGATGGATGTGACTTAGCATCAAAAAATAGGAATGATGGGATTACTTGCTCTTGAACAGTGTACTAGCCGCATTCATTTAAGGGTTGTGCTATTAAACTGGAGGGTTGTAGGTCTTGCCACCATCACATCATCTGAAATTTGACGAGCGATGAGACAAATGGATTTTATAACAAGGCAGCACTTCAGGCTATAGGATCTTCTATACCTCTTTGATCATTCTTATTTTTATATTAATATTAAGATCTCTCTAGACCAGGAATGAAAAGTCCTCAGGGTCGGGTGTCTTCTAGATTAAGGGCGAGGAATCCTTGGGGTTAAGTGTTCCCTGACTCAAGAGCGAGGAGTCCTCAGGGTCAAGCGTCTTCTGGATTAGGGGCGAGGAATCCTCGAGGTCTAGCATCCTCTGACTCAGGAGAGAGGAGTCCTCGATCAGGTGCTCTATGGAGGTGGGTTTGTTACGTGTTTATCCAGAGGTTCTCTATGTATCACCCTCATCTTTTATCCAAACAGATTCTGTAGGAAGAAGGGAGAATTGTTAGTTGGGCTAAAAATGAAATTACTAAATGACTTACTACTTTGATTTTTCTTAAAAACTTGGTCAATCTATATACTCAAATCTTTCCTTTTCTAGAATATACCCCTAGCTTTCCCCTCACTCACTAATTTTTTTGCCCTCAGTAGTATCTGAATGATCTCTTTATACCTTTGATTACCAATCAAAATCATCTTTTCTTGTATCTCAAAATTTAATTTTTCTTCAAACTTGGCACATAAACTCTCTTCATCAGTAAACTCGAGAACAAATTCTACTAACTCTCTTGACTGAGTCTTATATTCTGTTATTGTCTTTTTCATCTGTTTTATACTCAAGAACTCTTGTTTCTTCTGGTTGTAATGAAAGAGATGTAGTATTGGTTTTTAAACTCTTACTTGAAATTTTTTCATATCAAAGGCTCTGTAGATATCGCTTGCACATTCTCCTACCATGTGGCTGAACTTTCTTCTAACATTTGAGTAACCATCTTTAATTTAATATCATTCTCTAACCTTATATCTTCTAAGTCTTTTTTCACCATTTTTAACCACCTGTTTACTAACATAGTATCTATTGTGCCATTAAATGACACACTCCCTAACTATTAGACTTCTTTAATAAGTTAAAGAGTTTTGAAACTGGTCTTGATAACTCAGCTGCTACTGAAGTTGCAGTCATCCCTAGATAGGGGTATGGGTATAAATAACGATAGGAGTATAGGGCTGGTCTGGGTTGGCCATATATCCGACCAAAATATTAGGCATTCCAATATGCCATTTATGCTATTCACATCTTCAATGTCGAAGAAGGCGACATCCCTACTTTTGGATATGGACATTATGGTAAAAGTGGTGCTTAGGTTTGTTTAGGTTCAGGTTGAGGTACGTAAGAAGATTCATCTTGATCATCTTCTGATATAATCTTCCTCATAGGTCAACCCCTTCCTCTATCAAATCTTGACGACATCTTATATTATAAAAGAAGCATGGGATTCAATTCTATATACTTATATATAGTGGTGGTGCATGTTCTAAGACTCGACTCACTTAATCCACTGGGATACTTTTTCAAAAACTTATTTAAAAATCAATCAAAACCATTTTTAAAATATGTTCAAATATTTTCAGAAAAATCAAATTTTAAAACACGGGCTTTGATATCAATCTAATTGTCATGCCTCCAATCATGAGATCCACATATAACAACCGTCACAGATTTCTAATAAGCATTCCTTAAATTCAGAACGTTTACTAAGAACCTGTAAGGCTATACTGATACATGTTTTTATAAAAACATTTGAAAACATTTCCAATATACATATCCTGCCAAATCACTTGCATTCCATTTATTCATATCTAACTCAACTATTTCAAATAAAAAGTATTATATCATCATTCCGTAAACGAAATACACATTAATTATATAAATATTCAAAAACATAAAATAATATAATCTTTCTTTTACAAAAAAAATAATTAATAGAATATATAAAAGTTTTATAATTCCTATAACAAAAGAAAAAGTATAGACTTTGTGAATCTCTGTTGGTGGACTTAAATGAAATGAATAAGAGTTAAGTATAAAAATTTATACCTAAGTGTACTACTCCAAATGTTATCGTCACCTAAGAACTCTAATTACGCTTAAAATCACCTATGAGTAAAAAAATGGGATAAGCATACTAAAGTATAGTTAGTGAGTGAAAATAAAAATAGAAGTAAAAGTATAAATAATAATAAAGTTATTTGAAAAGAAAACCTTTTTAATAATAGTATGTTTGAAAACATTTTCATAATTATAAAAATATGACCTGTATTCAATAAGAAAATCGTTGGGCATAATTATCCTTCTTAGAAATTACTCTGATTAAGATCAATATCGAGCTGTCAGTGAGTTTTCTGTATGCAATTTAAAATCAATGAATACTAAATGGAATATTGTTTTGTAGAGATTTAAAAGTATACATACAATTATAAAAATAGTACTCATCATTGATGTTAGCTTTAAGTAGTTTATGAATTCTCATAAAACTATCCTCTATATTTTCGTCTAATTAGCCACTTCATCCTAAATGAGGTTATCATCTCCCTCATACTAGCCTCATCGACACATTACTCATCTAATTCGGTTACTATTTCGACTCATACCTAAGTTATTAAAATCATATAGCTATAGTCTCGACCCTCATAGCCATAACCTTCTTGGCCTCTATGTCACAATCAAATCATCATAAAATTATATACAATCACATGTATTTCAAGTCAATAAATATCATGTGTGTGTGTGTGTATAATGACACTTGACCTCTAGACCTCATATACATATAAATCATAAATAGGCCATCCATTTATAAAATTTACACACATGAACAAAAGTGAAAATCTTATATTCTAAAGTAAATAAAGCATTTAAGTTTGAAAATATTTATGAAAGAATTTTAAAGGAAACGTTCCACTCACAATATAGTCAATCTTCACTCCTCGGCAACTTTTAGATATCCCTTGTGTAAGTACTTTTGCTTATATACACATATATCAATAATTTTATTGAACCTCAAAATTATGAATATAACTAAATTTATATGCACATGCATGAATTTTAATATGGGTGTCCTTAGTTGACTTATGCATATTTATGACATTTTTCTAGTTTTTTTGA
The DNA here is from genome assembly GCA_035590515.1 of Trichilia minutiflora. Lineage (NCBI taxonomy): Eukaryota > Viridiplantae > Streptophyta > Magnoliopsida > Sapindales > Meliaceae > Trichilia > Trichilia minutiflora. Next base: position 16,891 of record JAVXUL010111317.1, read on the forward strand.
CCATTTAATCAATTCCTAATAATTCAAAGTTAATTAAATCTATAATTCATTTAATTAACAATCAAACTAACTTCACTCAACTTAATTTATTAAAATCGCTTTATGGATCATAAATTTTAAATGAAATAGTAATAATTACTATTTATTACTAAACACATTCTTTTAAATTTGAGTTTTCTAACTATTTGATTACATTTTCATCTATTCTATATCCTAAATAATGCATTACAACTCAAATTTATGTAATATGAAACTAAAATATTTGTAGATGAACAGTAAATCATAAATTACATATTTAATCTAAATAAAAATTTAATGAGTAAATTATTGGTGTATGCCCTAAGATCTAATGGTTATATTTGATATTTAGGATATTATGTATTGTGATATTATTAATTAATTAATTAATTTATATATATATATATATATCGGTATTACATATCTGTGTATTTAATAAATGTAATAATATCCTTAAAATGATAGATTCAATTAATTGATACTATTCTTAAAGTGTCCCTAGTCAAGTATTATTGTGGATAGGACAATAATAATATATTAAGACTAGTATGTATAGTGACTAATGATGATATGAGATATGTCATGATATGAGATATAGAGTCAACATATGGGTACAAGTTAGTAAACTAATGTACTGGACCGACCCACCATGAGAACGCTTTATATAAGTGTCATAAGCGATTCTTATAGTGACAATGGTGTATGTGATCCTTTGACTTAAGATCATCATGGTTTCCAACATAATGAATGATATATTTTAATATTTTTAAATATCATCCATAATAGGATGGACTATAAAGAAAATAATTGGATATATTATAAGTTGTGTAGGGGGATATGTTTGATCAAAATAGAATTTATCCCTTCTATATAACGAAAATGATATCATTAGGCCTCTTTGATTGAGTATGATTATTAAAATATATGACTATGCTAAATGCATCAATATGTGATATTGATGCATTTGATCAAATAATTATACTTAGGATATCAAAAAAATATAAATATTGAACTTTACGAGGATGACACAATCTATACCTCGAGTTCAATTAAGATATCAAAGACAAAGAAATTAAAACTACATGATAACATTGATCACGGGATAAAATATGATGTCGAACCATTCACATTCTTGTCACTTGGATGGTCTTGATTTGTTGCTAGACACCGCTCATGATTTGTGATATTAAAATTAGATTTTAATATCATTACCAATGTTACAGGAACCTACT
>JAVXUL010111327.1:0-34215 GCA_035590515.1 Trichilia minutiflora
GTGTGTGTGTGTGTGTGTGTGTGTGTGTGTGGGTAATTGTTATGAGCTCAGTTTAAAGGTTTAGGCCCGACATTTGGTTTATATCAGCCTTCCTGACCCATATGTGTTCCAAAATCCCGACATAGCAAAAACACTTCGGGTATCTTATAGTCATTATTAGTCCAAGATTTTGGAATATATCTGTTTGGATAACTCTCAGAAGTCTAGCCCAGGTCCAGTCTATAGTTTACATTTCTTTCCAAACCCATCACACAGTATGGTTTCGAGAGCTTCTATAATATTAAATGGACAGAGGTTCCCTCTGATCTACTATAGCATTCGAAACCATGAATATAAAAAAAAATCGCAGATTACTTACAGCATTCATATATCCGAGACTTATGATTATGTTTACAATTCGAGGTTCTCTATGGTGTCTCAAGGGTTGACTGTTTTCTTCATAAGTCTATAAGCTAGTCTTAATTCAGTAATAAAACCTGGAGACTACTTAGTAATGGCTATTCCAATTCCACAATCAATTATGAGTATTCACCTATACACGTGACTAAGAGTTACTCTCACAATATAACGTTACATGATTCGCACAACAAACTTTTAGAGAGAGCCAATGAGAGTGAAGCACATATCAACATTTAAGAATGTAAATAATTAAAAGATAATAGATTTCAAAATAATAGAGAATAGAATTCATTCCATCATCCGTAAGAATATTCTCTCACTTTCCATAACAATTTTCTAACCTTCACCCATGTTCTCAAAACTTTCTCGCTAAGTAAAACCCTCATTGATTTAAGTATCGAAGGATTTTTATCGAAAAATCGATTTATCCCTAATCATTTTCTGTGTTTTCAGGCAAGAGGCAATAATGAGCAAAGAAGATGAATATCTTGATGCAAGAGGTTGCAAAAGAAGGTAATTTCTCGCATCAACATATATATATATATATATATATATATATATATTAAAAATAAAAGGTAATTAAGTTATAAGCGGAAGTAGCCAATATTCTTGCCATTTTATAATGTTAATTAGCTGAGAAAATACCTGCGTAATTCCCAATCATGGAAACGGTTGCATCAGCATTCGGCCAACCAGGCTTGAGAGTTTTAACCATACCATCGTTGAAGGGGTGGGACCCCGTTATCATTGTTCGAAAGAACAATTCCTTCTCTTGCAGCTTCTGCTGCTAATTCGATGTTTTGAGAACACACATCTTTTTTTGCCAAGAGATTGATATTGAGGGCTTTTATCGAACCAACCTAATCTCGGTCGTACAATATAGAGATAGTTCAATGACTTAATTATTTCTGCCTCTGTGACCTTCTTTGTTTCGCTGCATGTCAATATTATTGGTGTAATAATCAGCGCAATCCAAATCCAAAACTAAATCAACAAGAAGTCAAAAACCATGAATTAGTTCATTAAACCCAAAATACAGCAAAGTTATATCTGCATAATCTGTATTGTGTGCAGAAACTACATTGTATAGCTTTGAACACTAACCTGCTTTTAGTGCTTGAGGAACAGCATCTTCTTTTGTGTCGTTAAGATATTTGTGGTCACCAACCATAACTTGGAGTGAATCAAGATCGGAGACTATATAGTCATTTGTCTCTAAAGGAAGTACACGAATTTAATCGAGTTAATTAAAAAAAAAACTTAATTAAATTAAATCAGCATCATAATAAATGGTTAATATTTCCAACCTGAGATAAGTAGGTTCTGGAATTTATAACCATGAAGATTCTATTTTGCTCTAACGGTTTGATTCAAAAATTTGGGGTCAGCACAGGTATGCAATTAATACGAATATCAGGGCACACAACACTGCTAACATCAGCTTCTTTCACACACACTTCGAAAGGTGGAAGGAAAGTCTACCAAATCTTGCTCAGTTACCTTTAAATTGAAGAAATTATTAGAAGTATATTGTAATGTATATATATTTGAAGCTAGGTTAATTTTCTTTTACCCTGCCATCAAAATGAAAACGATCCATTCCCATCCAATTTTCAAGATCGTAGGCAGCATAACGCTTGCAATAAGCTGTAATTAATTGAGAAGTGCAAATCCGTAGGTGTTTCCTGTACTTCAACATCTTGTATTCCTTTAACATAGTTCACACCATACCTAGCAACAATAAAAGGATCTTATCCTGGGGTTTCTTTAATTCTTCCCCATCTTGAATTACTTACTATATTAAAGTTCGGACTCCAAAATGTTAATCCAGCTCGCCATAGACTGTGCAGGGCTTTTGCTTCGGTTGAAACAGCCGACGCCAATAAAAGTTAAAAAAATTATTCCATACTACATATAACATGGGAAACTATTTTAATTTGTTATATATTTATACCTGGCAAATCTTTTTTTCCAAAATGCTTATCAAATGAAGCTGTAGTTAGAATAACGGTGGGGAACCAGGAACGAGAACGTCGAAATATGTTCCGGGTGCTGGGAGGAGTGTTTGTTTCACGTTCAACATTAGACACGCAGTGTAATGTTTCTGACCACCAGTCGTACTCCGGCAGCCCCAACCTGGGGATGCCATAAGCAAGATTTTTCAGTTAATCATCCTGTCCACCAAATCCTGGACTCTTACTGTATAGGGAAGCTTTGCATTAAAGAAGGAAAAGTTCGATAATGGCAATTTAAGTCCAGCAAATCTGGCAGGGTCACATAATTAGGTGAAGGTGGGTAGCAGAAGTAGAAATTACAAGACTGATAGATATTAAGAATTGTAGAATTATAGCGATGGCTTGCGTAGTCATCTAGAAAAAGATTTCCTAAAGAGTCTGTTTCCTTCAAATATAAACAGTTTTGTGTTCACTGATGACTCTCCAGTTTTCAGTAAATGCAAAACATTATATTTCTACATTTGTTGTTTATCACGGAAAGTTTTTGAAATGATTACTCTCATGAGCCCAGCTAGTTGAAGGATAGCCATAATTTGGTAAACTCAGCTGTATTTCAATATTTCAATTTCCTAACATCTTACAATTAATTAACATTTACAGAATTTATTAACTAATTAAATACGATTATTCAGACTTTGATCAGTTGATTATTGGAACTCATTTGATAATGTGTACTGAAACTGGGACTGTTTTCTTCTCATTTTTTTGCCATTTCTCTTGATATTCGACGAAGTTGTTTTTGTTCGAAAAGAAATACACTCTCCCTTAATAAGAATATAAACAAGATAATAAATAAGATAAGATTATGAAAAGAGGTGATAAAACATTTCCCTTAAATAAATAAAAATAAAAAAATTAACAAGAATTAAATTATAAAAAAGTAAATAACAAGTAAATAAATTACAATAAATAAAGTACAAGAAAAGTAATAAGTAAAAATAAAATTGTAGGAGGCTTAGCCTTCCATAAGGTTAATTTTATCTTAATTAATTACATTCTCCGATAACGGCGTCAAAAACTTGATCTCAATTAGATTTTGTACCCAAGTATATGTAGTCTTATTATAGTATAGTCTGATGAGTCCAAATGTCATATCCATAGGAAGTGTTTTTTTTAAGAGTCCAATTGGGTTATGTTCAAGTTAAGGTCTAATAGCAAAGGTAGAACAGGTGATGGATCAATTTTAAAGAAAATTTTACCAAATAAAAATTAAATATAAATTAAAACACTAAGACTTTGGAATCTAATATTTTAGAATTATGGTTAGTAAAATAGATCCTTTATTTAACTTAATTGAGATTAACTAAAGAGTTATCCCAATCGGAAGATAAAAATCATTTAATGCATGAAAAATATATTTTTTTAAAAAAAATCAATATTTAATTAAAAGAATATCTTTAAATTAATTTATAAACAATGTTAAAAAAATTTAAGACATTTAATATTTAAAGCATTTTTTGTACTATATGTTTACAATAAATTAAAAAAAGTTTTTCCAACCATTCAATGTGCCAAATGTTTACATAAAAATCAAATAGTTTAAATACTTAAAAATATTTTTCGAAACATAAATATACAATTAATCAAAAGAATTTTAACATTTAAATCAAATATGGGATCTAAAGAACATATTATACATCCTTATATCAACCTCCTAGCCTTAATTAGAACTTTAAAAATTCATAGAGATGAGAGAACAAAAATTTATTACAAACTAATTCTATTACATTAAATTACATTCATTACCTTCTCAGAACACAAAATAGTGCTCTTATTTATAGGTAAACATGAGAGTTAAATGTCGAAGTAGGTAGTTGTAATATTTGATAATTAAGTTGAAAAGTTTGATAAATGAATTTGAAATATTCCAACCACCACAAAAATATCATGGATGACCATAAATATAAATGATTAATCCCTCTTGGTAAACATGAAAGTTGTAGATATTTAACTCTTCTTTCTAATGCCACTTATCTTAGGTCAATCCAAAATTTCTATCAAAAGTTATAGGTCAATTACTGAAGTAAGGTTGGGTTGAACTGGAACAATAATTAGACTTGATTGATGGTATCAAAAGTATAATTTAGAGCTTAAACTGATCGATTATTAGACCAAACATAAAAGTTTAGCACAATGCATTAGCTTTCCAATGGATCAAGATTTACCTCAATAGTTCTCTTGAATAAAAAGTTATACCCTTTTTATATTTATCGCATAAAAATCAAAATTAACTTAAATTATAAACAAAATAAATTTTACATCAAACACTATAAATATGTATAAATAGAGAGAGTTAATCATATTTTGAAATATAAAATGATGAATTTAAATCTTAGTATACGTATACTTTTATGTACTCATCAGTATTCTCCTCCTATATCACATTGGAATGCCTTAATCTACCTGTTATAAGTTTTTTCAAGTTATTTCTTGAATGAAATGAATGTTTGCAAGGCTTATAGTTCGTGAACAAAGGAAATAGCCAGGTAAAGTTAGTATGATCATTAATGAACAAGATGTAATAATGATGTCTTTGGTTTTAAGCTAAAGGAGTTGGTCTATAAATATCATAATAAATTAGTTCAAGTGGTTTATGAGTCATTATTTTAAATGATTTAAAGATAAGCTTGTGAGATTTTCTCAGTTGGCATGCATTACACAAGTTAGAAATAGGTTATTTATTATAATAAGGCATATTACAAAAGTTTAAAGTACTTTGAAGATCTATTACATTAGGATAACCTAATCGTTTATGCCATAGACTCAAACCACTAATAAATCTCAAATTTTCTCCTTTTGACTCAACTAAATTAAAGACATATTTAGATAGCATAGACTCTTTAATAGAATATAAAACTAACTCAGACACTTTAGAAGCACTTGAAAGATGATCTGATGATGAAAATTGTAGTTTGTGGAGCCCTCCTTCAGCCATTCCTCTCACCAGAATTTTTTCCTGTATTTTATCCTTAATTAGACAATGATTATCATAAAACAATACAATTACATTGTTGTCTTGTATTAGCTGAGATATACTAATGAGATTTTTGGTTATTTCAAGTACAAAGAGGACATTTTTAAGATGAATTGAGTTGTATGGTAAAATGCTATGCAAATTGAATTCAATGTTACCAAGGTGAGAAATCTTTAATTTTTCACTATTATCAACTGTGAATTGATCTTCTCCAGTGTATTCTGCTGCCAGATTAAGGTCGTTTAGGTTGTTTGTGATGTAGTTTGTGGTTTCACTATCCAAATACCATGATTGATCACCTGTACCACTTGAAGCAATAATATATGCTCTCTTTTTCTCTCAAATTTCTGGAAATGGTGACTGAAAGTCCTCGTTAAACCTATACCAACAATTGGCTATAACATGCCCTGTCTTATTGCACTGTTGACAAACAAGTTTTTGCTCTATTGTTCCTACCTCTACCTTTTCTTTTCTTTATGGTGACTAATTCTGCATTTCGTGATTATAACCATCTTTCTTAAAGTATATGTTGTTGTTGCTCCTTCTTAATGCAAACTGAGATGGTCTTTCACCTGTGTTCTAAACTCTCTTTTGGTGGTTTCCAATATGAGTAAAATTAGTTGAGACTATTGACTGAATATTGATATTTGTATTTGTTATTTGTTTTTCTATCCTGTTCTTATAACTCAACAGTGAAGCATAAACTTCCTATCAATTTTGGATTACAGGTTTACAACTATTAGGTTATAATTTTCACCCGAGCCTTCTAGTATCAACATTTTCAACTTAGTGTTTAGAACTTTATTACCAATAGCTTTAAGGCTACAAATAGATTCTTAATCTTGTTATAGTAATCATGCACACTCAAGTTACTCCTTTTAGTGTTTTGAATTTCAGACTTAAGTTGCACTGTTCATGCTCTTTTTTGGGTAAAAAATTTATTTTCAAAAGTACTTTATACCTCAAATGATATCTTATAGTTGATGGTGGTGCTGAGTATTCCTTCTAAAATTGAGGTCAGTAGCTACCCCGTTAAAATTTGGTCTTGTTTGTTCTAAGCTTAATACTCAGGATTGATGTAGGTTGATGTTTTTTGGTTCTCATTGACCACAATAATCATCTTTCTTTCACAGACTTCACTTTCATCAATAAAACCCTCTAAATTATGGGTTCTAATATATGGAAGAATCTGAGATTTTTAAAGAAGAAAATTGTTATTTGTTAATTTAATAGATACTATGAAGACAAATGATGGATTATATGGTATAAATATAGACATTATGTTTTGAGAGATTGTTGAGTTAGAGCTATTAGCCATGATTGTTTGTTAGATTTGAGAGCTCTTTTACGAAGTTAAGATTAGATAAAAATGGAAGTTTTCATTAATTGCAATCCACCTTTGTAATGGTTACCTTTTTATAATATATACATATCTAAAAGAAGAAACTAGAGAAAGAAACCCTAGTTTTATAACCTGAGCTCATGTGGTAGGGTTAGGGGTGGCAATTTAAGTCACGATACGATTATTCGACACGAATTCGATATAATTAAACGGATTTTAATTTAAAAAATTTGACACGAATAATAATCGAATCGTATTCGTATCACACGATTAATAATCATGTCGGATTCAAATTTGACCTTCTAAATTCGTTTAAAATACGATTAAAATATGATTAGTTAAATGAATAATTATATTTAAATAAATAATTGTGTGTAAATTAATAATTATTTAATATAATAATTTTATTTATTTATATTTAATACTTAATTTATATTTAAATAAATAATTAGTTAAATAAGTTAAATTTTATATTAATTAATTAAATAAATTGAATTAATGATCCAATCGTATCATATTATATCATCTATTTAAAAATAAATGACACGATTAATAAATAGATGAAATAATTATTAAACGGATGACACGATTAATAAATAGATCATATTCGGATGGACACAAAAAAAATATTATAAATTTATTAATATGATAAAAATATAATACGTTTATCCGAATTGACACCCGATAAATCATTTTTTTTTTTTCATCGTATTCTAAATAAAAAAAATTATTACGAGTTTAAGGGGGTAAAAATCTGAATTTGATGAGCCAGGGTACTGGGACTTCTATTGGAGTTTGGACTAAAGATTGGGCTCACATTTTTTTAGCCCAAGAAGACAGGATCCAACCCATTGCATTCACGATTATCTTTCTTCATCAACTCTAACTCTATACGCGGAACAAGAGGGAAAGAGGAAGAAGAAGATGGGCATGAAAAATCAGCTAAGCCTATTCGTCAACTTCGCCAAGGAAGGATTCGACAAATCTGTTTTATTCGCCAAATTCTTCTGTTGTCTCCACTGCATCAACACTTATATATGCACTCCAGCTCTTGTAAGCAATTAACAAACACTTAAAAAACACTCTCGAATTCCTTAATTTTCCTCAAATTTTGAAAAATCGATATCTGTTTCAGACGTACGGTCCGAGCATGCTACCAACCTTCAATTTGACTGGTGATTTGGTCCTCGCAGAGCGGATCTCGAAGCGGCTAAATAAAGTGGCTCCTGGAGATGTTGTTCTTGTACGCTCACCTGTGGTTCCGAGGAGAATAGTGACGAAGCGCGTGATTGGGATGGAGGGTGATCGAGTTTCCTACGTTGTGGATCCTAAAAACAGTGATAGATTAGAGACTGTTGTGGTATGACTCTGTTCATGTCCGCGAAATTGGTTTTGGGTGAAACGGGGTTTTAGTTTTAGTAATGAATACTGTTTAAAGTTGTAATTTTTTAGCTAATTTGGGAGAACATAGTTTAATTTGCTTTCTTGAGTTTTTCTTCTGCTAATTGATTCTTTTTTTCTTTTTGTGTATATCGAGCTTCGTTGATAGCATTTGTTGGATGTTTTGGTTAATAGGATTTAAGATTATGCTTTTAGACAAGAACAATGCTTAATTGGTTTTTAGATTGCTAATGTGATTTTGTATTCCATCTCTCTTCAGGTTCCTAAAGGGCATATATGGATAGAGGGAGATAACATTTATGAATCGAGTGATTCCAGAAAGTTTGGGCCTGTTCCTTATGCTCTTCTTGAAGGCAGAGTGTTTTGGAGGGTGAGCATTTTTCTTCAATGTTTTTATTTTATGTTATAGTTCGGTGGCAGAAATTTTCTTTTTTCCTGAGAATTGTGATGAAATTAAGTTTTATATAATCTGAAAATTGCCAAACACGTTAGGAACTTATTTGCTTAAGAATTTAAAACTGTCAAGATCTTTTCAACCGTCTTTGCTACCACTAGACATAAATTGAAGGTTTGGCAGCCAGTGTGAGAACCATCTGTTGAAGCTTTAGGACCAAAATCCTTAACATACAGTAGAGGATATTCTTAGTGATCCTTGATTATTGTTTCATTCTTATTTGTTCTTCTTGCTCCAATCTGAGTGACCCGAAGAAATATATCAATTTGGTGTCATCTTCTCTAAGACTTCGCATCTTATTTGTAGGTCTAAGCATGCGAACATAGTAAATTCAATTTTCATTCTGAGCTATTGACTCTGATTCTCTTTAATTCATTTTATCACCTATTCAGTTATGATTGTAAAGAACAGAAAATAATACTTGCATTGATTATTGATATTATCAAATACTTATTTTCCTTTTAATTTTCTCTTTACTGCTCTCTTTATAGATATGGCCACCTAAAGACTTTGGTTCATTGGGAAGAAGTACCAGATAAATTCATTCTCGCAAGGTACACATTTTGTGTGAATTAAACAGTTTTTTAGGAATGGTGAAAATGACCACCGGACGTACAGTTTTTGAGGTCTGAAATTGACAATGTATTTGAAATGCGCAAGTATTCTATTTGTTTACTTAAAGTTCATTTCTCAAAACATTTTTGTGGCAGTGAGGACTTTGAATTACAAATTTGTAAAATATTTGCTGCAATTTTGCTTTGGACTCATTGCTGGCTGCCATCCAAGGCAAGAATTCTGTTCTAGCAAATTCACCTCATTTTGAAGCTTGTTGGTGTTTTTTGACTACTACCATACAAAAAAATTGCCTTAGCAAACTTGCTTTCCTCGGACACAAGTTTATGAAGTAACAATAGTAAGTAGAGAAGAAGGAAACTGATGGTTCAACCTCAACTAAAATAACATTCTCCTATAGTAGGGTTACCGAATTTATATAATTTAAACTCTGTTTTGTACAATTGACAGAATAATAGTGACAGCAGTCATTGAGAGATGACGAACCTGTCCCAAATCATGGATTGGGATTTTGAGAGTCTAGCCATTGGCAGTTAGAAGCCCTCTTGTCAAGACAAAGGTTTGGTGTCAGAATAGCACAACAAACTGTAATGGTGGGTAGCTCCATATCGGACTTAATTTTGCTGCAAGAAAACAAGACAGAAAAGGAGTGTGGAAAAAACACAGGGTGTTTCTGTAAAGAAAATGTACTAGCTCTGCAGGCATTTTAGCCACTTACTATGTGAGGCTGACAGAATGGAATCAAACAAAGAAATACCAAAGGAAGATTTGCTTGGGAGAAGGATGATTGGATATGCCGCTACAAGTGTTAACCATTTGGGAATATAAAGATCCCAGCCAAATGTATTGACCTAGTTGTAATGTGTAAACTTCAAAATGGGAACACCTTTAATATAAATTAATTTAAGCTCAGACTTAAACAGAAGGGAAAACCTAATTGGCTTACCGTTTGGGAATTAGGTCACCAACTAATCTTACGGGAATGATATTGCTAATTTGTTAGATGATATATGTACATTTAAGCTCATTACGTACATGATATATTTTGTCTAAAGCTAGTACTCTTAACTGTACAATTGATAACTGAAAACAATGATTTAGCAGTATATAATTTAACCATCTGATACGGACAAGTGGGAGAAGGAAGCGTCTGAAAAGTTGTTGAAAGCAAAAAGAGAACCCATTTAGCATTTTGGTGCTATTTGCATTCCCAAAGGAATCAAAGATGGCCACAGCAACCTTCCGGTTATACTCTTATGTGCCCTATCAAAGTCTGTAAATTTCATCAGTTTCTTCTGAACCCTGCATTTTTCTGGATACCAATTCTTCTCGTTCATGATTGATTCAGAAGTTCAGCCACATCCCATATGTAGCAGGAAACTGTATGGATATTGTTTTACGTTGCTGCTTATATCGGACTCACTCTCGAAATCTGCATTTGTAAAGCTGAAATCATTGACCCATGGTCTCTCTTAATAATAAATAAATAGATAAGTAGTTTACATTTTCGCAAAACTATGAAATTTAAGAGGAGAATTTATTTGAATAACATACACAAATCATAAAGGAGATCTTGTTATTGGCAGACACTAGGAAACACCAGAAAGATCCTAATTAGAAATACTGCTGAAAATGGGATTAGGATTATAATACAGAAAGGAAATTTCATGTCTGTATGTGTGTGAATAGAAACAAGTTCATATGAGAAATATAAGGCAGACATGAGTAAATAAATAATTTTTGTTAATTGGAAACAACAAAGAAAATAATGAATCCGAACCTGATTCTGTGCACTTGTAGCAGCGGTCCAGCGCTGAGGATGATGTATTGTTGCTGAACTATCATGGATGAAAGTTATGGCTCTTGATTCATCTTGTGTGCTACCCACTGCCAATGGTGGTAAGTCGGTCATGACCACCAATACAAATGCCGAAGGTACCGAAGAACCTAGAAAATGTGAAAGTCTAACAGTTAGCTTTTCTGGGAACCTTCTTGATTTCTCATATAACTAGGATAAAACTAAATGCTGGCATCAGTGATGTCTTATATTTTATCTAAATAAATTCATTGTTAACCTTAAATAACAAACTATTAATCTAATTGCTAAGCCTTTAGATATAATGCCAAAAAATTTCTTCAAATTATGAGCACTTGTTCCATACTAGGTGATTAAAACCGTAATCCGGGTAGCCTTTTATATATTAAGGAAATGAAATGCCAAAGTTCTAATCAAATCGATAGTTTTACAATCTAGACTTGTTTCTGGCATTAGAGCATTAGTAAATTTCAACCTTTAAAGTTGAGTAGAAAATTTCAAAGGAAAATGTTACTTACCCACAAAATAATATAAAATCAGAAAAAGAGTAGTACAAACACCATTTCTTTGCAGTTGATGCAAATGATAAAGGAACTGCAATCAAGATCTCACAGCTGTTATAAGTATTCGATGTTAAGAAATGCAGATATGGAATGTATGACCAACAGATAAATACATACTGGAATTTCAGTAAAAAGAGCCACTAAAGCACTGGGTGTAAAACATAAAACAGAGACAGCAGCCAATCCAGCTACCTGCACATAACAAATGAACTTTCACATTATCAAGAAGTAATAACAAGAACTGCCGGGTCCATAGATGAATTGGAACAAGCGCATCGTACATTGTCAAGCAATAGTAATTCAATGCAAAAATAGTGCTGTCAAAGTTAGGTCCATACCTTCCACATTTCAGTTGAAACTCTCTCAGATCTAACTGTCCTCATTTTCAAGCATAACATGAGTCCTGTCCATGAAACACAGAGCAAACATATACTTTGAAGTAAAGAGAAGAACAAAATATATAACTCTGCATGTATTGCAGACACCCAAGTTACACATACAGTCAACAAAAATCTTATCCCACCCTTTAAGCAGGTAAAATTATATTACCAATTAAATGAACCTGCTACTATCTGTAGAAGTGGTCCACACCATTGTATCGTAAACGAGGCTCTTTCATTGCACCAAACTATAGTAATTAGGTACTAAAGCATCAATGCAGTTCAAAACCTGTACCTTGAGTGTGTGTACCAATGAATTAAATTTTTCATATTGCCAAGCATCGTTTATCCATCCCAGAGTTAAGGATTGTCCTTATGATGTGTCAATATGGGGTCCATAATTCAAAGGATGGCACACAAGAAACCGGCAATAATGGACATTCTATATGAAGCAGAAAACTATGCATACATTATCCTAATATTATGGAGCATAAAATAAAAACACTTTTTCTGTTAAGCATGATGCTGCAATCCATGCAAGCAAAATGCAAATTTTTAACACCATGACAAAGCACATAAAAGAAAAAATCTACTATTAATCTATCCAACAATTTGATTCTTTTATCATAAGAAATCAATTAACTTGACAAATCTAAAACCTACTGCAAGTCAAAGGCACAAGGCTATTACATCAAACAAGAAAACTAGAGCAAGATAACCATGACTAATGAAAAATTATACGCAAAACTTGATATTTTGAAACAATAATTACTCACCATAACACGCTAATGCTCCTCCTAATAGTAGTATCAGTATGGCAAAAAGAGATACATAAACCTGCATACGATTGTAATCAATGATTCATGATTGCACTAATTATTACTTATTTAGACAAAAGAAAGTCTCACAATGACACTGTATATGCAAATCATGTGCACACAAACCACATTGAACCATCAGCGACAGATCAATGAAAAAACATTCAATCTTTTCTTTTAAGATGATCAGAATATAAAAAAGCCAGAGAAAATTGAATGCCGAATAAGCAATGCAACAACATATAGGGGCAAGCAATGATGACATGAATGGATTGCAAAACTACTCCATACCTTAGCCACCCCTGACGAATTAATAGGATTTTTCCCCCTCCCAATCCAGATTACCACAGCAAATGTCACCATTGAAATGAATACAAGAACTGTCACCTGGTGATCAAGTACAGAGTAGTCGAATTTCCAAGCATTAAGTTATCACATATGCAAGAGCATAGCTAATAAGGAGAAAAAAGACAAAACCCAAAATAGCCATGCATGCATACTTGGTCAAAAAAGAAGAAGAGAACTTTTTATCATTTCCATACCAAAATCACAATTTTTTGACGGCTTCCCACATGAAGTGACCGGAAAGGGAAACATATTCGATGACTATCAGCATTTGATGAACCAGATTTGTTTAATGACCTTTTCAACAAAGTTTCTAGAAAGCCATGCTCCTCATCCTCATCTTCTTCATCATTTGACTGATGGCAAAGATCGACCCTATGAAAAGACTTCTTCAAAAACAGTGTATAACTTGCAGGAAAAAAAATTTAATTGGAAAGCAGAATATACCAAAGTAAGAATCAAAATATTTATTAGAGATAAAAGAACCTTAGAATATACTATTTTTTTATACAAGAAACATTGCAAAAAAGTGTATTCACCATGGATATTAAGATATGAATATTCAGTAACTGATAGTAGATCCAATGCCAACCAAAAATGTAGTCCAAAATTGAGACAGCAATATCAAGATTCCTAATGTTTATGTAGTATTGAACCATTAATGACACAAATGTTAAAAATTGAGGACAAAATCAATACAAAGCAGTATCCTAAGCCTAAAAACAAATAGCATGCTATAAAACAATTGATAACTAAATAATTTAAGCTCTGCGAAGAAAGTGGACTGAAGCTGTCTGACAACTCTTGTCACATTTACTGCTTCAGCATTTAGCAAAGTTAAAAGATTAAGCATCTAAGTTTAAGGATCCATTGTCAAAATACACCATGAACTTTCCATTCCAAATAATGCGTTAACAGCTCTATGAACAATGAAAACAAAACAAAAAAAAAGGAAAAAAAAGAAAGGAGAAACATACCAGAATGATAAAAGAAGAAGAAAGGCAGAAAACAACAGAAGTCTAGGAAAGGCTGCAAAGCAGAAATTCACACAACTCAAAAACTTCCATTAAGTTCTTAAAATGAGCATCTAAATATGCTGGAAACAGGTGGCATACCCATGGCAATAAAACCACAAGAGTAAGACCAGCATAGCCATCTTTTGCAGGCAGCAACAAGAGTCAAAACAAAATAAAGAAAATAACCTGCAAGATCATAAATAAACTTAGCAATTTAGTTTGATTCAGAATTACTCTTAGCAATTTAGTTTGAATTAGAATTACAAAATGATGATTAGCCTATTGGCTATATTTAGTTCTGCAGCCCGAAACAATTGAAGAAATGAGATAACATGGAAGCGTACTCTGATATTAGAACATGGAACATTTAACTTATCTAATTGAAGCAAGCTCATAATATGTAGAGTTGCATATTGTCTAGAAAGTGATTCACAACAATATAATCGGTAGATGTTACCCAAGTTCTTTCTTCAGGCAAAGACAAATATATAGAAAATTCCGAATATGGAAGTAAATTAAAAATTTCCAGCATGCATCAGAAATAAATGCACATAAAACATGTAATTAAGAAAATATGAGTCATTGGCACCTGTCTTCATTTAAAGATGCATTTTAATTGCTGGTTAGAACCATACGATCTCCATAATCAACAAACTTTGTATGAAACATGTATTTTTGTATTCAGTTTCTATCTGGACTCGTGCCTCTTAGTCGTGAAACTAATAAAGAGATGTAATGTGAATCCTACAGAAATTGTTATCAGCTAAAGGTATCCTATAGAATGTAACCGTTTTTGTCCACTGATTAATGCATTTCATGGCAATTTCTAACATCCACAAATTGTCAAGAATCAGTTATTGTACACAAGCAAGTAGTTGATTAATCAAAATTAGCACCACAGAGACTAAATACAAAATAGCTAGAGATGCATTATAAGCTCCAAAACTAGTAGCAATATTACAATACTAAGTGAGTACCTAGAAAACTAAACGACGCTTGTGAACTAATAAGGACAACTATTAACAGATCATATATCTAGCAACACAGGCAATATCAAGATGCAGAATATACATCCTTACCTACATTGGAAGAGCCAATCAATGCGTGAAAGACCTGCAGGCATTGATTTGTATTAGTACCACATCAAAACACTAGCAATAAGATCAAAAGGGATAAATTCTTCGTACAGCAAAACAGTTGTTTTTAATGAGATATATTTCACATGTTAATAGTTAACTGTGAGACAGCACACTTGGATTGGATCCAAGTACGAGTCTCTCTTTTGAGTAACTGACCTCTGATAATAATGAATTTATCTAGCTACGCCATAAGTCCTTATTTTCAATATTTACAAAGTTGTTTGTAGGAAATGTAGCACTTACTTTTTGACGAGTCCAGCCAAGTTGTGAATTCCTTGAGTGAATCCTTATTAGCTAGTGACAGAGGGGCAACTTAATATGTCAGTTTACATAAAAACATAGGAAGAAAGAAAGGCGATAGATAGAATTAATATTGCAGGCAGATAAGCGGATACAATTATTCTCAAACACACAAGTATTCCAAAACACACAGACTTATAAGAGTTAGTGAAACTGCAACATTGAAAAGTCATTAGAAAAGATTTAGAGCATTCCATCTCTCTTTGGTCCAATCAACACATAATATGAGTCAAGTCAGTTAATTTGAGCTAATTTGGCTCAAGCTCAGTTTAGGTTATGAACCAATTTCACTGGCAATTTTTAATAAAGACAACTCCTAGTTTCACCGGCTGTACCAAAATGACAAAACAATTACTGTTTACTATTGGCGTTCAATTTTCCATCTTTTTTCTTCCTAGTAGCCTTTTGAGTTGCCTGCTGCTTTTCCAAGATGTCATTGCATCATTTGTATCTCACATTTTCGCAGATGCTACTAACATATCAAAGTCACAAGCTCCACCACTCCTCTTTTTGTAATAGTCTGATTTCAAATTCTAGTGTCCAGATGCTACATCACACGTTGTTATGATGCTGTGCATAGGGATATCAAGCAGTTGTCTCAAAAAGGAATCGTTATTAAGTTGGACAATATAATCCCTCAATCATCTCTGTTGCCTGAGAGTCTTCCATCTAAAATCAAATGTTACCAAAACAAAACAAAACCAATCTAAATCACTGCTGTCAAAAAAAAACAAAACCCCTAACAATCAGTCACTAATTCGTAAAAAAATGAAGACAAAGACAACAACTGAAAATCCACAATTATTATTTCCACATAGTTCAAATATTCTTTACCAATCTTCAACTCGTTTAAATTCCACATAGCAAAGAACATTACACTGCTCAAATTCCACGCCAAGACCATTACCAGAACCAAATTTCTCATCTTTTCTGCACTACACATGAATCGCCAAGAAACAAACGCCCCAAAACACCATTGCAAAACATACAACCAATACACTACTGTAACCACAATATGCTCGTTCACAAACTCTCATTCAATCAAAATTCACGTGGAAAAATCAAAATTCCATTCAATAAAGCCATAAAGCCCATTCCAAACCTACATGTCTCGTCTTTTATCAAGATACACAAACCAAACAACCAAGAAAACTCAAAACCAGACCAAATAAACCACGTCAAAATAAAAGCCAACTTCAACGCAAGCCAGAAGTTGTAATCACCAAAATCAGAACAAACCTGAGTAAAAGCAATACAAGCAATAATGCCATCAACACAAGCAAGACCCACATTCACACCCACCAAATTTCCTGGAAGACAAGACATCTTCTTCTATCCCTACCAACACATATACGCATATATTTCTATATGTGTGCTTTATCCACTTTCTCCCTCTGAAAATGAGGCAGGATGGTAGCCAAAGAAAAAACAGCTTTTGGGTCGAAAACTATTAAGTGTAAGGCTTCGAAAAAAATCCCATTCAAGGTCTCTCTCAATGCAAGATTTCTTGCCGATTTCTTTAATATATTGGGGTTCTTGAGAAAGAGAAGGAAATAAAAGTTTTTTACGAATAAACTCGTTTTTTTGAATTTATTAATTTTTTTGTAGTGTCATGGTAATTAAGTGAAGTTTAAAAAACAATCATGACGAATTACGCAGAAAATAGATACTTCAACGTCAGGACGCTCGTCAGCGCGCGGCTTTATGAGGCTGAAAAGTTGCTGGCCTGGTATTTTGACTAATACGAATGGACGCTTATAATAATAACATATGGGTCCCTAACATTTTTCATTTTTATTTATTAACACATCATTTTTATATTAATATTAATGAGGCCCCCGCGTTAGTGACTACCATTGAAATTCAGAGATTCCTTTCATAATATTACATTTAAAATTTTTAAAAACATAGGTTCTGGATTTGTTTAATACAATTATGCAAACGAATGTACTTTATTTTACTTTGGTACTTATTTTAAAATATCTACAATTTCATTTAAAAGGAATTCCAAAAGTTAGACAGAGAAAGTTAAAGAATAGAGACCAAACAAAACAGAACAAAATAAAAGACGACAAGAACTAGATGGACCAAATAAATACTCCCTGTCTTTTACAGCCGTTCCAATAGACCATATCGGCCACAGAATATTGTAACTCTTTTAAGTCCCAATAGGAAAACTCAGTTTGGCTTCTTAACAATGATGTTTTTAACTGAACCGACAACTAATGAAGATGATCAAGAAAACAATTGCAATATGTTTCCTTGTTAACTTGGATTCATCATCTCTTGTTTGTAGCAGAGAAAAAATAGAACATGGTCTAGGAGAAATCGCTGTCTGTTCCATACAAAAGCAGAAGAGCTATGGCTAACTGTAACTGCTGCTTATGTTGTCTGCTTATTGATCTATCTCATTTCGTTTTCACAACTAGCACAAGTTGCTATATTGAAGTTCACTAAAGTAACAACAAATTTTTCAATTTAATTAATTAAAGTAATAAATTAGAACAAAGAAACACTTGTCCGCACATTATTACATCCCGGCTTGGGCAATAGCAATCACATTCCTGTTTTCCATTCTGTATTAACGAACTCCATGATGGACAAAATAGGAAACTGTTTAACTGCTTTGGATACATGCAAGTAATAGTCCACAGGATAGATGGATAAGATTTCGATATATGATTGCTGAGTAGGAAATAGAATTGAAATTATGAAGTTGAAATCATCTGGCATTTCCATTTTTGCAATTCTATGTAATCAATATGCATTTACAGTTGGCTTGTTGTTAGTGAGACAAATGTTGACACAATAGAAAAATTGGTATGCCAACTAGACAGACATTCAGATGTGTGAAACTTGAGATTTTAAGGTCGTGAAGCATGTAAGCATATGTACTCTTATTAGCCATATAGACTGCACCGGCCACTGAGGCTCTTTATTTAGCATTATGTTCAAATGCAATAACCTCTCAATTATCAGATAACAGGGGTATTAAAGTTTACGTTCCAATTCTAAGAGGGTTTTACATTAGCAACAATATTAATTACTCTAAGAATGTTGATGCTGTCAAAGCAAATAATGTTTTAGAGGTTTGTAATACACTTTGTTTGTAAGCATAATGCTGATTCTGTAAACAATTTACATCTTGTGTATGGCAAAACTAACAATTAATGTTCACTCTTCCTCAAATAATAGTACTTGGAGGGTATATGAGACACCCTAACTCGTTGCACAATAACAATGAACCCTGACAAAACATCAACCGTGACTGATAGAGCACTGATGCTCTGATCTATTAACCAAAATCTATCTACATTCTACTTTTCCATTCTGTATTTAGAAACCCCGTGAGGGACAGAATGGGATATTGTTTAATCTATGGTTTGGCACAAGTAATAATACATATGCCAAATGAATTAGATTTCCACATATGATTGCTGACTATGAAATAGAATTTAAAATATGAACTTGGAATCACCTGGCATTTTCCTTTTTGCAATTTTGTGTAATGTTGTGAATTTAATATAGTAATAAATCTAATCAACTAATGATGAGTTTTCAGCGCACTTGTTGTAAGCAAGAAAAATGTTGAATTGAAACAATAGACAAATTGATATGGCAATTAGATTATAGTTTCATATTGTGAAATTTAGATTTTCAGGTCTTCATTCATCCAAGCATACTTTTCATTAATGATATTGACTGCATCAGAATTCATCATTCTGCATTGTGATCAAATGCAATAACTTCAATTAACAATTGCCACAATAGTTTAAATTTACCTTGCAATTCTAAGAAGGGTCTCATATAAATAGGTTAAATGTTGAACAGCCTAAGCAATAACGAATACTCTTGGAAAGTTAAGCTTACACAATGTCAAAGCAACTCATTTTTGTATAGGTTTTTAATACACCTTGTTTGCAAGTATAATGCTAACTCAAACTCTTTATTTTAGTATGTGCTAAATTTTATCAATTAATGTTTACCCTTCCACAAATAGTAGTACTTGTATGGTCTAACCCGTTGCACACTAACAATGAGCCTGGACACCCCATCGATTATGATCGATTGAGCCCTAGCCTGACATTCTGATCAATGAACCAAAATCTAGCTAACTGCATATCGGAGCACGTTTAGCTGGTAACAAGCTAGATCGAACTTCAAATATGATTGACGATGGAATGAGGCACACCACAGTATAGCATGGCCTAAGAATATCATAATCAGGACACAAGACATATTCTATATTTTCAATGCCAATCGAAGTTACCAAACTATTGCTTTCTTCATGCATTAAATTGTGCAAAATATGGAAAGTAGACAGCTTACACATACAACTTCATGCCATTATAGAATTTAATACTCCCAAGTATATTTCCTATATATACATCAGAAACTAGACAGTACCTGACCGGAAAACCATTGTGTTTAGAAAAACATCAATAAGGGCATAACATTTTTTTGCAATGGCAGGCAAGAAGACCAGAGGCAGGCAAAAGATTGAGATGAAGAGGATTGAAGACGATGATGACTGACTGATAACACTCTCCAAACGTAGATCGAGGATCTACAGAGGGCGAGTGAACTTGTCACTCTAACTGGTGCTGAGGTTGGTTTCATGGTGTTCTCACCATCTGGCAAGCCTTTTTGTTTTGGCCATCCATCTAATGAAGCTGTTGCAAACCATTTCATGGGTGTGCACCCACCACCCAATGATAATACCCACCCGCTCGTGGAGGTTCACCGGCAAGTGAGAATCAATGAGCTGAACCAGCTGCATAATGAGCTTCTTCGGCAACCGGATGCCGAGAAGGAAAGAGGGTAGATGCTTAAGCAGCTGATCAAAGGGAAAGGACCCAGGGGTGGTGGGATGCTCAGGTTGAGGACCTGAACGTACCACAACTCCAGCAAATGGATACATCATTTGCTTAGCTGCACAAGAGTTTGTTGAACAAACTCAATGGAAAGGTTTCTGCTGCTGCTGCTGGACCATCTTCCTCAATGCTTCAAGGTCCAGGTCCAGTGAATCCTGGACAAGCAGCAAATCCTTAGGCTGTAGCTCCAGACGAATTTGATCCATCTGGAGCACTTTCTTTTGCCTATGGCTTTAAGCCTGGCTAGTTCTGAGTGTTCACTGTCTCTAAGACAGTTATTTCTGTTTTCATGTATTTTCATTTTTAATATTTTAGTTTTATCCATCAATCATGTTTTTCCTTGGCTGTTATATCTCAATAAAGAGACAGTTGGATATTTATTTAGACTATCTCTGAACTATATATTATTTGCATTATTTGTTTCTATGGAACAACCATCAGCAATCATTTTGCATGAAAGGGTACAAATCCACAAATCTGATAGCAGAAGATCAAAAAATAAATAAGTAAATAAACCTTGTATTAATTTGGTTCCTTTTAAAGTTTTCTATAATCAAAGTATATCAGTGATAAATGGTGTAAATTCCTTGCAAAATTTTTCCCATATTAATTCGAGTTTATTCTTCGTTGTTATTATGTTATGATCTAAATTATCATATTTAATCTTAGTTAGAAATTGAGTTAAAATTTTGTTTAAAAGGGAAAACTCTGAAACAATAATTAAATAAAAATATTATTAAAAAAATTAAATTTATATTTATCTATTAATTAATTATATTTTAATATATTATAATTATTCTTAATAAATTTTTTACACTTTAAAATATCATGTAATAATTGACTTTGACATTATTATTATTTTTGATATGCAAATTAATTGCATGTTTTGGAGGGGGTGATAGCATTGATATTCTTTAGGAGTAATATTTTCATAAATATTTTAAATTAAAGATTTTATTTTTTCTAATGCAGTGAATATATATTTAGGACACTTTTGATCATCTATAAAAATATTTTAAAATCCAGAATGGCAATTCTGTGTAGATAATTATTTATCTGGGGCAATTCTCTAAATAAAAATAATAGTATTTAAATGTTTTTAATAATCTTGGAGGCTTGGTTAGGTGATTTGGTTAAATGTATTCAAAATTCAAAATGTACATGAAATGAGGTGGGATTTAGATAGGGCTGGGGTCAATCTGATTTGTTTTGATCTGGCCTATCACGAGTTAACTTTAAATGGATTGAGTTGGGTTGATCCATGTAGGTTGATATTTTACTAATCCTAACTTGATCCGCAGACTAACAAACCTAAACAAGTCAGTCCACTGATTAATTTAAAATTTTTAAAATTAAAAATATATAAAATAAAAAAATAAATAAAATATATTAATTATTATTAAATATAATATAAAAATAAATATATTATTTTTAAATATATAAAATTTATTTTTTATGGATTCATGGGTTGATGGGTCGGCTCGCGGGTTAGATGAGTTGATCTATTTCACTCACAGGTTAAGCAAACTGAGTCAAATGAGCCCGTAAATTAAACGGATCAAAATTTTTAAAATCCAATTCACTAAACTAATCGGGTTAAACGGGTCAACCTATAGATCACTGACCCATTTGATAATGCTAGATTTAGAAGCTCTGACCAGGTCATTTTTTTTAAGATGATCTTTTATTACATCATAGTATGCTTCATCGGTAAATGGCGTATATTTTATAGCAAAAATAATATTTTTACTTTTAATTTAAAAATAATATTTACACTTTTTTATTATTTCTATTAAAATTTTGTCAGTTGAATTCTAGTTATTTATAAAATTAAAATTTAGGATAAAAATTTTAATAAATAAATAAATTATTAAAAAAATTTTGACCAAATTTAACTATTAAAAATAGTTATATTAACAGTCAAACTAGTGAAAGACAAGAGTGTATATATATTATCTATGATTTCTTGTTAATAAAAAGAGGTGTACATTGTCAAATGTTAAAATTAAGCGGATAAAAGTATAAATTTTATTAGATTTTAGTGTGAATATGTCATTTGCTTGGTTTTCGCACACCCTATTGTTAAATGTTAAACAAAGAGGCTATATATGATGCGTTGGTAGATATATCATACCGACCCCCGAGTTTATAGATATACTTCTCAAATATTTGATCATATTTTTTAACTTTTTAATTTTTATTATATTTTTATAAATTAAAATTATAATCTAAGATTAAAAATTATAACATAAAAATTAGAAAATCTTGCAAACAAATTATTAAAAAAAAAAAGGCTTAAAACATGGACTGCTTGGTGTCAATTCTTTTTATAAACTCTTTCTTCTTATATTAATTTGATTACAGTACACAAACAATTCGAAAAATAAACTCAAACTAATATACAAGTGTATGTATATATTCAACCCATTTAAAAATTTGGTATCATCGTATTCATATTCACCGCATATTGTCAAAACCATGCATGCATTGGAGCCCTGGGGGCATCGTTTTCAATCATTATTCGTTAATTCTAATTTTATAGGTTTCTATAATTTTTATTTATTGCAAGTATTTTCTCTTTCAAAATACGAATTACTAATATATTACTTTAAATTTTGTAAAGTGCGAACATTCTCATTTAAAGTTATTTTCTTCAAATTATTAGTTAATCGATTTATACATTATCTACACGATTAAAGAATTTATAATATTAAAAAAACTTAACATAGGTTTAGATTAATAATGTTAATATCATATCCTAATCCATTGGCTCCATAGGTAACAACTGTCATAGAACCTTTTTACATATTCTAAACCTCCCAATTATACAAAAAAAAGTATATAAAACTTCTCAATACCTATAAATAAATTCAAAACACTTTCAATAAGATTCAAATTATTCCAACTTCTTTATCATAATTTCAATAATACAAATCAATATTCATTTTCAAACTCAACAATAAATTTTGTTTCAAATCATTAAGCTTCTAAATCAACTATTTATATACAGTTTAACGGTTTTATTATAAATTAATCAAATATAAATATATAATAAAAATATTGCATCACATTTAATAAAATATTCTTTAAGTTGAAAATAATCAATAATTAATACGAACTATCCCAACACAATAAATATAGGATTCAAAATCTTCGTAAATTCCTTACTTCAAACAAGAAAAAAAAATTTAATTTCAAACACAATCTAGTAGACTCATTTAAAATAATATATAAGTCAAAAATAAAATATACTTAAATAACCGAATTTCTATAACCTTCACTATCAAAAGAGTGCAGTTAATCTTTAAAATTTTAAAAAATTGAGAGGAAAGAAAGATAAGTATATGAAAGTATACTTTATAAATGAACTATATTAAAATAATTAAAAATCTAATTTAAATATTAAAAACAAATAAAAAAATATTTATAACATTACAAATATGATTTTAAATAAAAATAAAATATTTTTATCTAAAAACATAATTTAATTTTTTTAGAAATTCATTAGATTAGTCACCCCTTTCCGACGATTACTCTGTCTTGAGTACTCAGTTAACAACTCAATGAAATTCTTTTCAAACTTATCATTTATCACCAAATCTTTTCAAATCACATATTTAACCTCAATATTATGTTCTCTACTTGTTAATCACACCCCAACATGTATCTCATGAAAATTACAAAAATACTCATAGATAACAAAATGATTAAAATATCTTTAATTTAAAAAATAAAGTGTAACACAAGAGGTAAGTCTAATTCGTGGGTTTTATTATCATTGATTGGCCTGACCTATTCATTATATTTTTGTTTGTTTTTTAAATAAGAAATTTATTTTTTTTAAAAATTGTATGAATGTAAATTATATTTCTCTTAAACTTTTAGTTAATATCTATTTTTTGGAGAAATTAAATTTTATAAAAAAGGAAGAAACTGTACAAAGAAAGGGATAAACGACCCCAAAAGCCTAAAAGGCCTCAAAAAAGGGCACAGATGCCCAAAAGGCGCGCAGGCATGAAGAAAAACAACCAAGAAACAACAACGTAACAAAAACCAAAACAACCAAGAAATAATCACTAAGTCTCCAAAGACCATATGCGAGCTAGATCAGAAGAGACTGAATATCTCGGAACTAACTCTGAAATCCTGTCTCTGACTGTGTGATAGATATCCTCCATGACTAACTGAGAGGAGCGATGGATATACTGAAAAGCTCGATTATTCCTTTCATACCAGATGAAGTAAACTGATGCAGAAAGGAGTAAAGCTCGATTATGCTGAAAAACTGATACATATATATATACACACAAACATAATTAATATGATCATTCATTTATCTTATAAATTAAATAATCAATATTTAATTTAAGAAGCTCGTGTCCTACCATAGAATCTACCAACTAGTCGATTTTTGATAGAGAAAAACTATCTTTAGGACAAGCTTTATTCAGGTCGGTGAAGTCCACACACATCCTTCATTTTTCATTGGCTTTCTTCACCATTACCACATTAGCAATCCACTCGTGGTAATGCACCTTCCAGATAAAATCGACCTTTAAAAGTTTCTTCACTTCTGCCTTTATGACATCTCTTCATTTAGCGTTAAATGCTCTCCTTTCTTGAGCTACTGGTTTGAATCTTGGGTCCACTATTAAATAATGGGAGATGACTCGAGAGTCAATTTCTGGCATATCATTATAGGACCAGGCAAACACATCAGCATTCCACCTTAACACTTCGATTATAGACATCTTTAGCTCAGAGGTCAAGTTAGACCCAATTTTCATGACTCTTTCAACCTGTTTGTCATCTAATGTTACAACTGCCATCTCCTCTAACGGCTTGATAGATGGCAACTTATGTTGCCGACTGACTTTCCTATCGATGTTCTAAAACACCCTTTCTTGTTGATCATCTTCTCCTTCTTCTACAGTTGTTTCCTCCAGAGGGCGTTTATGTATGCAGTAAGAGCTTTTTGAAGCAGTGGCAAAATAGGATCAAGTCTCCTTTTGAGTTTCGTTTACAATCCTAACTTCGTCTCGTGCTCTGAATTTAAGCTTTAAATAGTAAACACTCTCTAGTGCTTTAGTAGATCTGAGAAAGAGCCTTCCCAAGATCATAGAATATGATATCTTGAGATCCACAACTTGTACTCCACCATTATAGTATTTTGATATGACTTATCACCCATCGTCACTGGTAGTTGTACTGTTCTCAGGGAATACACACAAGATTCCCCGAATCCATGTAGAGTAGTCTTGGCAGGTCTCAATCTCAGATCTTCAATCTTCAAGAAATCTAAAGTCTCCTTGAAGATGATATCAGTTAAACTACCTATATCAATCAGAATCCTACCAATCTGAGAAGTTCCCACTATTAAAGTGACCACCAGGGCATCATCATACGGATAATAGACTCCACATTCATCCTCATCAGTGAATAGTATAAGAACTGAGGCAATCTTTGGTCTCTTCTTTGCATGCATGTTCATTATGTGGGGTGTAATAACTGAGCTCGGTAATGAATACCGAGAATAATTTTTTTGAGATCTGTTGAAAGTTCCTGCTAAAGTAGGCTCCTCTGTGATCACCATCAGATCGTCTCCCCTGTGATCACCATCAGGCTTTGGGTCTTGTGGTTTTTCGTCAACATCTGTCACGAACTCAGTCAGATAGTTATTTTTGATCAAGACTTCGATCTAACTTTGTAGATCGTAACAATTATCTGTAAGATGCCCAATGTCTTGATAGAATTCACAAAACTTGTTCTTTGCATCTTCAGTTGGTTTGACCTAATTGGGCGAGGGTCTAACAGGAGTGTCTCCCATCTCTTTATCTCTTCTAATATTTGTGAAAGTGGTGCGTTCAAAGGGGTAAAAATTCTCTTCCCCTGCACCTTAGCCACCCGCCTCGGATCCTCCCTCCGAGGTGATCTCTTTTCTCTGAAATATTGGTCGTCCCTTCGTCTCTCAGCTCTAAAGTGATTGGCGACGTAGCCTCTTTTGCCGTTCATCTCAGAGGATTTTCTTTTCTTAGCCTTCTACTTCTTATTCTCAGGCTTATTGAATCAATTATTTTCTCTCGGAGGACCCCTTACAACCTTCTCTTCCTTCATCTTTAACATCACTTGGCTTTTCACCTCTATTTTATTAAGTAATTCTCTCTGAACAGCTTCGTATATAGTTACAGAGGATCGACACACAGCATACCAAGCTCGGTCTATCTTCAATCCCTATTTCAAGCCTTTCAATGCTAAGGGGTTATGAAAAGCCCCTAGTCTTAGCACCTCTTCATGGTACCTCTTTGCAAAGCTCATGAGACTTTCTCTATTTCCTTGTTTAAGCAACAACAAGTAGCTCAAAGTCTTGGTGCTAAAAATTACTCATATAAACTCTTTTGTAAAAAGGTTATACAGCTGTGCAAAATATTCAATGCTTTCTGGAGTAAGATTAACAAACCATTTTCTTGCTTATCCCTCCAATATTAGTGAAAACAAATAGCATATCTGATTTTTACCCAAATCTTGGATGAGCATCATTTCTCGAAAAAAATCCATGTGTAAAGAAGGACCTGTCTTTCTGAAAAATGCAGTGATTTGAGGCATCTTAAACTTACGGGGCATAGCTAAACTCATAAGTCTAGGAACGAATGGAGACTTAGAGGATGACCTTGTTTACTGAACAAATTCGATAAGTTCACCTCGAGGCCGTGCCTTTTTTCTATTCATCTCTTCTACAAGCTTCCTTACCAAAGTCTCAACATCCTTTTTCTTGGTAACAGTTCCGCAGTCCTCTTTTTGGTATGAATAACGATGCCTAAAAGCTTCACGTTCTTTTTTTCGCCTTTGCTTCAGGATCACCCTCATGTCACTAGAGGGTAAACTGGCTTCAAAGGATCTGCTTTGGGCAGCTTATGGACTCTGAGATACATGTGTGGATTCACGACAGTGCCTCTCATGTATCTTAAAAGGTACGTTCTCATTCTTGCCTTCCACCTTCTTTAAGAGAGGTTTTTCAGTATCCTTACCTTTTTCTTTCTCTGCTGTTGTATATCTTTTTGGGGGGGGCTCTCCTCCTCACTCTATCATCATTCTTCATCATTCTTTTTGGTTGTGGGGTACTGCTCTCTAATGCTTCATCTGGTAGCTTTGGACCCATCTGGAACATCTTCCTCATCTCTGTCATCTCTTTGACCAACATTTGGATCTGATGGTCTTTTTCTGCATGTCATTGTTCACTGTCTTTGAGTTGTTGCAGCAAATGAGTTACTTCATCTATTTCTCTCGGGTGGCATGTCCCACAAGTAGGGACATTCTCCAAGTTAGACTTGGAGCTTACATGCTTCAAATATCTTATAGTAGGTTCTGAGCTTCGTCTGCTACTACTGTCACATTGCTGAAAACCCCTTCTGGATTTCTCCGTTCTGATACATGCCTTTGCATTGGATAAGCTCTTATTATCGTCATCTCCAAAGTAATTGGTGGTTCACTAGCTTTTTGTTCGATTCCCATAGACGGCACCAAATGTTGATGCAAGAAGTTGTGATCGTCTTCAACCTCGAGCACCAACTTCTTCTTCTTCTGTAATGGTGGATCTTCTGACAAATATCGCTCTATAAAACATAGAAATCTTAGGGGTAAAAGTAGATGTTCCGATAAAATTCGTTCGATACTTAAGTTAGTAAGGGTTTTGCTTACATGTGAAAATTGAGAGAAAATCAGAGAGAGAGACAAAGAGAGAGAGTGTGTATCAGTGTCTTTCTTTGAGTGTGTGCCATCTGTGTAAAAGAAATCAAAATATTCATTACTTGTGAATGCAAAATGAGCCTGCCCTTTTTTTGGAATCTGTCAACTTTTAATCATTGACTGGTTTAACCGTATATACATGTCACTTTCTTATTAGCTTTTTTCCAAAAGTTTATTGCGAGAGTCACGGGACGTGGATATCAGGAGATCCATACTTGTTCACGTGTATCGGAGAATATTCTGAAGGATTGATGGGGTCGGATGGCTAATTCCCGAAGGATAGATCATTGAGGATGTGTTCCAAGACGTCATAGATCTTGGGTGAAAACTATACAATAGTTAACTACTTAGCGCTCCAAAAGGAGGTCTCGGATAATAACACTATCAGTTAATCGTGAACATATATTCGTTATAAGTAATTCGAGACGTTTCCTTGAATACATGACCTTGGAGACCATAACCGATAAAAGATCTTGCTTTAACACTGTGGAGGAAGGTCTTAAAACGTTACTGTATTATGGGTCTTTAAAGGCCTCGAGATAATGGGCTTGAACTTTTGAACTGGACTCTTCGTAAATTATCCAAACAATATATATTTTAAATACATATAATTTATATAATGTATATAAAAATTATATGATATTTTTTAAATATATAATAAATATTTTTTAATTTTAATAATTTATTAATAATTAAAATTTATTTTTATATTTAAAATAATTAATTTTATAATTAAATTATATAATATATAATAATTAAATATGTAATTATAAAATTATACGATCACGTAATTATATAATATATAATTAAACAATTTATTAACTATACGGTTATTAACAAACAACCGGAGGAATAATTTAGACTTGACACTTAAAATTGACCGTTTTCTGAGTTAATCCCCTTTTTTTTTCCTATTTCTGGAATTAAGCCACTTTCATAACCTATTCCGTGAAATTAACTCTATTTTAGGTTTCAAGTTTGCAACTTTCCTATTACCATTTCAGTATTGGATGAAGGTTGCAGTACATAGTTAAATCACTCACGTTTTCTTTGGGTTTCAGGCGAGTGGTTCACAATGGCGCCAAGAAACCGGCCAAAGGTAATCATACATGCCACATTTTATCTCAATTTCTTTCGTTTTCCTATCTCTTTGACTCAAATGGGTCGCTTTTGCAGAATAAAAATACGCGAACGGATGCAGCTCTCGAAGCAATGAAGTCATACGGGTTCTCAGACGATTTGATTCTCAAAAAGATAAAGGAACTACTGAAAGTATGCTTATTTTTTTAATTAACTGTTTTTAGTTTCTCTAAAGAAAACTTATTTTGGGGTTATGTTTTGACTAGAAAGTTGGTTGGGTCTTAGGTTTATGGTGATGAAAATTGGTTCTTCATTGAAGAGAATTCATACAGAGTCCTTCTTGATAGCATTCTTGAACATATGGAGCAAGAGGAGCAACATAGTGTAAGATTTTTACAGTTTTAATGTGCAAAATTTGTCTTCATCTTCTATTCCTCTTTTTTTGATGTGTTGAGTATGTAATTATCAATATCGTACTTTTGAGTCTGTTCATGGATTCCGTTAATTTTCTCTTCAGGGAATTTTTGGATACTAAATAATACGAGTCATGGTGTCAAGGGGTTTGTACTATTTTATATAAAACTTCAATTTTCTCAGAAAGCGATGGAATGTTAAAGAAAAGACATAAGCTTAGCTATCAACTAGTATCCAGATGTTGAACCCTCAAAACAAATAGTAAGTCATTTCACAATTATATTAGAATTTTGAGGCTGTTGCAATTCCACGCACTTAAGATCAATTTGCGGTCCACGAATGAGGCCTTTATTTTCAGTAGTTATCTCAAAGGTCGACTGTGGATTTTGATTTCTAGGTAATGTCAATTTGAAAATATGTAGTTATTTTGAGGAGTTTACCTGTTCTAAGTTATGCTGTTATCATGTTCAAACCTACTTCATATTTGGTTTCTCTGATCAGCTCTTATTTCTGTAAATTTTCATAGAAGGTGTTGTTAGCTGCTATTCAAACAATACACTTGAATTCTTCCGCCATTATTTTCTCCCTCCTTTTCATCTAGTTCTTAACTTTTGCCATATCTATATTGTGAATAGTTAATGGCCATTAATTATGTTGCCTGCATATCCTTTTTCCACTATTGAAGGATGATACACTTGCTGGGCCCTCAAGTGCGGTTTCTGTGCTTCCCAGTTCAGATACTGAGGCTTTAGACATTGCTTTGCCGATCAGTGGTGTTCTGGAGTTAGCACCACAGACATATGATGCTTTGGATACTGGATTACTGACTCACCAATCCGGTAAATTGCTTTCCATTTTTTCTCAAATCTTGATGTTACAAACATTCTGAGAAAGAATAACAAACTCTTGTTCCCCTAACAATTTTTAACCTGTGCTTGCAACATTGGCTTTTGAGTTCATATTAGTCTAAGCAGAACTATGTTAACATTTAACAGTGCCTTGTGAATTTGTGCTGCATATGAGGTACAATTGTATCCAATCATGAAATTCATTTTTACTTGATAGATATGCCCTTGTTTAATAGATAACAATCATCTGCCGCTGCCTGGAGAAGGAACTGGCCAGAAAGATTTCAACTCAGACCAGAACACTAGGATAGAGCGAAATACCTATGTCATTGAAACTGCCAATAAGATTTGCGGTGTTGTTGGTAGTACTAGGAATACTTACCTCTCTCTTCCACATGCCGTTCACCCAGAACAACCAATTGACAGTAATTCAATTCAACGTCGCAGACCCTTCTATGGATGGATCAGTAGTGACAATGAGGTCAATGAGGAGGACTTTGTGGAGCTAGAACCAGCACCGTTACCGAATGAGTTAGCGAAGCTGCTTTCTAGCACAGATGCTCGTAGAAGGAGCAGGACAAGGTGGGATTTGAGGTCTGAGGATAAGTAGGCAAGGGATTTCTGGAGCTCTCTCACGCAGTCTCACTTTCTCAGTTTGTCATAAGTCCTCAGAAACTTTCGTTTAACAGATGTTATATTAGAAAACTTGGAAATCTTCAAATGTTTGAATGGTCTATTGTTGTATAGAAATTCGA
Organism: Trichilia minutiflora; assembly: GCA_035590515.1. Classification (NCBI taxonomy): domain Eukaryota; kingdom Viridiplantae; phylum Streptophyta; class Magnoliopsida; order Sapindales; family Meliaceae; genus Trichilia; species Trichilia minutiflora. Next base: position 31,250 of record JAVXUL010111327.1, read on the forward strand.
AATTCTACTAAAAACTAGCAGTTCATTTAGAGTTATAAAGCATTTAAATCAGTCTATGGTGCACGTAGTAACTATCCTTTTTTTTGTACGGTATATCTTTGGCAAGAAAATTAGCAAATGCCACTAAAAGAACAAAGAAGAATACATCGGTTCTACGCTAAGATTTGTCTCTTATTCAGTAGGTTTTAAAATACAAAACTAGATTTGGTTTTAATTCAAGCTGTAATAAAATTTTATATACTGTTATGGAGTGCATATTAATATTTAAACCTAAAACAAAAACTGTTTACAATTTCATTTGAAATTAAAATTAGTTTTTGCGTTCGAAAAATGTTGTGTTTAAGATTTTTTTTTATAATTATATTTTCATTATGCCCACCTTAAGATCAAATTTAGTTTAGAAGTTAAATACAAATAACTATTAAGTTATCTAGTTATGATTTATGAATATTTTATACCCAAGTTTATAAAAAATATTCATCAAAAATATTTACGGAAAATAGAATCAATTTCTTAGACTTTTCTATGAGCTAAAATATATATTTTTTTAATGTCAATTTTTTTAAAAAAAAATTATATCATTTGATTTAAAAATAACTTACGTAACTGTTTGCACTTAAAATTAAAAGAAAAATCATTTAACAAAATTTTATTTAAAAACAACTCGTATCATTGTTTTATCTTCTTATACCAATACATTCTTCATATTGGTTTAAAATTCTTATACCAATAAAAAAAAATTATACCAATATCTTCTTCATAAAAATATTCTTCCTAAAAAAATTATATTAATCAATATGTTCAATTAATTTTTATTTTATCTTCTTATACGAAATTTTCACTTTTCATTTCACCATACTATATCTACCACCGATTCCTCTAAATCTTATCAACGACAATATTTTCGATCAATATATTTAAGATTCGTTTTAAAATTTGTTTAATATATTTGATTATTTTGTTAATGCATTTTGTTTAAAAATAGATCTTTATTGTGGATATTTAAATATTTTATCGATACATGTTTAAGAATGAATTGTGCTTAGTGATGGATAGGTTATGGATATTTGATTGAAATGGATATTTATTTAAAAATATATTATAGATTTCATTAAAATTTAAGAATGAGAAAATACAAGTATACTTGCACTTTCTAATACGCTCATTTGCGCACACTAGGCTAGGAAATGTGTGTACTAAGAAGTGTACTAGTTTCAAGCATGCACAAGTTAGCAGTGCGAAAGTGAGCACTTTTTCAAATATCGGCACACAAGGTTAAATCTAGTAAGAATGATATACGAGACCAAAATCATAATCATTAAGAAAACCATTTGTCTATTGAAAACAAGAATATATGATATAAAACTGAAGCATGAAGAAATCTCATTTCCAAATAGTATATCAATATACAAACCTAAAACAATAGTCATGAAATCTGTCAAATCATTCATTATACGATGATCATTTTGTAATCCTCGTAAATAAACAATCCTTTTTAAAATTCCTGTTCTAGTGACATTATGAGGACTAAAACATATATCAATTTCATAGGTATAAAATCAAGCTCAGTCCACAAGGGTTCATATAACATCATTCACCCCTCAGGCCATTTAATCATTTTTCTAAATCATTTGGCACGAGATGACCATATATAGTTTAAAGTGCAACTTGAAATAATGATCATATATTCCCTTTAAATCCTTATTATGTGATAATCATTGTATAATCATCATAACATAAATAAGTATTGATACATTATAAAATTAATAGTTATTTGTAAAACAATTATTGTTCTTTCTTCATAAAATGAATGATATGGGCAAGATTTTAATAGTGTCATCTCCATTATTCAAATCAATAACTAGCCTCTAAGGCCTCACATAATAATTAATCAATCCTAGGCAGACCATTCTTTTACTTATACATATAAAACAAGAAATGTATAAAATAATTGTTTATTTTTTAATACACTAAAAAATTTAAGTTTCATAAACATTTTTAAAAGAAATGAAAAATAGTTTGTAGTTTACTCACCATAGGGAGGGTACATCTCTCCTTATTATCTTTTACTTTGCTCGACTCCTCTCTCAAATGTTTAATGTCTAATTATACATATTGATGTTTCATATTAATGCCTATCCTTCAAACGATAATAATATATAACTTACCTACTAAAATCATGAATAGGATTCTCGAGGTCCTAATCAATGACTATCTATTGAATTCTAATCCGATTTTGGCTATTTATCCAATTTTCATTAATAAAATCCTATGGTCAACCACTTAACACATTTCATTCATTTGTTTATAACTAAATTCAGTTTTCAATTCTCGACAACTTTGGATTATCGAAAAATTTTCTAATTTCATTCATTTCAACCTTAAATTGAATTATTATAATATCATTTTATGCATATTAATTAAATCATTCAAATCAAACTCAAATTTTTTGAATAAACAGTGAAACTTTAACTTTACAGTGACTTGTTTATTGTCTTATTTAATTTTTCGAATCGAACTTTAATTTTATGCAATTTGATCGCAAACTCATCTATTTTATGTCCTAATTAACAAAATATAAGTTGGTTGATAATAATTTAATATAATTTACAAATGAACAATAAGCTTAAAATTAAAAATGCAGTAAAAAACAATAGAAAACTATTAATAAACTCACCAACAGATAAATTTTAAGTCTAAAAAGTTTTAATCTCTAATTGTTGTCAAAAATTCTCGTGTGAATAGTGAACCTTAATTTCTCTCGAATTTATTTTTTGATCAAAATGACAAAACAAAGCCTATAGGATGTAGGATGATGAGGGAGTCAAGTTTTAATGATTTATGTAAGAAATAGAAGTTTAGTGCCTGTTTGGCCCAGCTTTTTTATTACTTCTCAATCTCTTTTTGTCAAAAGCTGTGCCAAACACATTTAAATAAAAAGACTTTTTACAAAAAAGTCTTTTTCA